>VIEB01001891.1:0-25673 GCA_006547085.1 Malus baccata | reverse complement strand
GAAAAAAAGGAAAAAAAGGAAAAAACCAAAAATTTATTTTACTCTCTATAATCTAATATGCTGTGTCTCAAATCATACTGTAGTGGAGATGAGTAGTATATTGGATAATAATATTTTTTGATTTCACTAGTTTATTAAAAAAATTATATTAATTTACTTTAAATTAGGAAGACTTCATTGCATTTTCGTCTTAAGTTTCAGTTTGTATTGGACGGCTATGTTTGAGTGCATACTTTTTGTTCTTTGTCTCTCTTCTCATGCAACTAGAGAAAGAAAATGCAATGGTTAAGTTGTATAACCAGGACTAGTTTCTTCCCATTTCTAAATTGTATTGATGTTCTTTAGGTTGCTACTATAATCTCAATTTTTCATTTTAATTATTGTTAATTAACAAACGATGAAATGTTTATAAAGATTTTTTTTTTAATTGCGCCAGTAATATTGGTTTATCATACTCATCATCATAAGTATATGTACCATGCTCATATTTATATGAGTCGAACCTCTTCCAACCAAGTGGAGACAATCACCAATGAACTAACAGCTAGTTGATTATTGTAGGGGTGGTTTGGTACGGGATCCCGAAGCCTAAACTGAAAATTTTGGGATGGGAATTTGAAGATCAATTTCGAACCAAAATTTCGGTATTCCCAATTTTCGAAGTAGCCGAAATATTTTCGATATTTCGGGATTGGATTTTGGGTTTTTAGGCTAAAATTAGAGATTTTTGGACTGAGGGCAAAAAATTGGGCTTTTGGCCTGAAATTTTGTTGCTTAATTTCATATTTATTAAAATTTAAGCTTTTTATCTCATACTAATTGAAATAACAATTCATTCATACCAAGTTAAATTGACGTTCCGAAGTTTCAAACTTCTTAATTTCATGCTTCTATTTCTAATATAATCTACTATCAAACTACTTAAATTAAACATGCATGCAACCAAAATAAATAAATATATATATATTTCGGTTTGGAATTCCTGAACCATTGAATATGTAATCCTGATTTTTGTACAAAAGTTCTGGATCAATTCAATATGGAGTCCAGAAAATTTCGGTATTATCGACTTGAGAATTTTTGGTATGAGATCGGAATTTTTTTTGTTTGGTTTGGAATTTTCGGAAAAAGTTGTCAACCCTAGATTATTGTAGTTTTACATTTTACTCAATTGAGAGAAAATTATCCTTCAATAAATGCAGTAATGCAAATGGTATTATCTTCTTTATTGACCTTTCTTAAAACTAATTATCTTCTTTATTGACCTTTCTTAAAATTAATTATCTTCTTTATTGACCTTTATTGTATGACTTTGGAGACATTAACTTGTATTATAATTTTTCTCTTTTTATATGTTTTTTAAGGTTTATAGTCAAAATAATTTATAAGGTTGACATAACTCCCCACTGTGGTTCCTAAGATTTTGAATTAATAGAAGTGGTTTATCCACCATCAATCATTTTGGTCATACCGTAAAAAAATAATTTAAATAAGGACCAAAATGATATAAAAAAATACCCTCAAATTAATGAATAATAGGCCAAAATGATTTGACAAAAATTGAGGGTACTTTTGTCATTTTATCCTTATTTAATAGAGATTTTCACGAAATGACCAAAACGACTGATGGTAGACAAACTCAGGGCTCACTTCTATCGATTTCAAATCTTAGAGACCAAAGTGAAGAATTTTGTCAATTTCAAGGACCATTTTGACTTAAAAATCTTTTTTTTTAATTTTTTCGTTTTGATGAATAAATCAAGCTATATTTTGAACTCACCTGTAAAGACAATGCAATTCATGTGAGCAAATTTGTAATTTAAAACTGGAGTCATCATTCCTTTGAGTTGGTGCACTGCTGTTGGCAAATCAACATTTCGTTGAACCACACAAGAACTTTGACAACTAATGTGATAAGTACCATATGGAGAACCATCAAGATTTACGAGACAATCACCTGAATAATTTTTACAACATATTGGACACGAATCAAGCACCTTTTAAGAAATATTGGTAAGGTGTAGGGGTGAATTTTTTTGCCATAAATCGATTTACTGACCGAATCATACCAGTCGGTTCATAATGGTATGGTATAGTTTTGGCATTTTTTCATAATCGGTTGACATTATACCGAACCGACAATTAATGGTATGACTTTGGTATTGGATTTTGTATACCATCGGTATGCCATACCTACAAATATATATATATATATAATTTTTTTTTCTATTTAGATATTTTATGTGTTTTTTACATGTTAACTGGAAACATGTAAGTATTGCTAATTTGTTTTCTAATTCTAATTATAGTACTTCAATCTAATGTTTATTGATATTTTTAATTTATTATTCAATATTACTTCTTATTCTAATCAATAGCAGAGAGTACACACTTTGTGTGTGTGTGAACAATTTCTGTTAATAAGTGCATTTTTTTAATATTACATAATTACTGTTTTGTTCTCCTTATGTAAATATTGTGTATTAAAAGTGAGGGTAAAATTGAAAAAATATGATTGTCATTATCTCAAAAAATAGGGTATAATAGGAAAAATAGGGATATGATTGTCATTTTGTCAAAAGGTACAAAATTATTATTTTGCCCTCATTTTGTCAATATTGTGTATCAAAAGTGAGGGCAAAATAGGAAAAAAGTTGACAATGAGGGTTTTCTTAATAATAGTGTAGATGCATTTTTATGTAACATTTGAATTGAAATAGTTGGTTCTACATCTCAAGCAGGAACATCAATTCCAAGTGATTCGAAGAATTGATTCATGGAAGATTTCACATGCATTGGTTGCTGCTACTTCAATGATGTTGCATTATCAAAACAAGTTATTTGTTTTGGGATTATAATAAGGGAATCTTATAACTAGAACCATATTTTTGAATTTTAAGTTTTTTGTTTATGCATTAGTTACTACAATTGAATTTAGACAATTATATTAGTTAGACTTTTGAGTTTGTGAACTTATAACTATTTGAATTATGTTTGCTGACATTGTTCTTGGCTTATTAAGTTTTGATTTGATTTTCATTTTAATTTGTCAAGTCATGATTATGTTGGCTTATCATCAATTGAAAAATTGTAGCAGCAACTTCTTTTTCTCTTTTCTTTGTTGATCATGGGTTGGTGCATGGTCATGAGCTATTGTTTTGTAGATTATTTGAAAACCATCAGTTGTGCCATCTACCAATCGAACCAGCCAATAATTTTGGCTAAACCGATTTTTTACAACCGCAAAAAGACAGGTTGGCTAAAGGTAACTGATTTTCAGTAATTGTGTATATGTAGCTGGCATGTGGCAAAAGAAATTTGGCACGTTTAGCCAACCGAACCCAACCCTAGTAAGGTGTTGGACGTCGACTAAAACCTTGCTAGGAAAAACCCAATGGGATAAAATTCTAGTCGAAGAGAAATGAGCACATCGCTTATATATTTTCGTTGCAGCATATAGTTGAGACTCCCCCTAATGAATAGCTTCGCTGGATAAGTGCCTATCCCTAATGATAGTAAGCCCTCATTCGACTGGCCATCTTTGTCAAGTTTGAAGTAATGTGACTTTTGTTTTCAAGAAATTGAACTTAGGTAGAACTTGATCCTAAGAAGCGCATGAGTTTTTTGTATACCTGTAAAGGTTAGAGAAATCCTAAAAGAAAAAATATACTTCAAAATATACAAGCTGAAGAAAAAATAAACACTTCACTAAGTCTCATGGCGAATATAAGCCATGTATAAAAATAGCCTCATAAGGCTTTCAATATTACTATACAATTATGTGAATTCTTTAACAGTATATTGCAACAATGTAAATTTAGTTTGAACTAACAAAAGTACTCATTGATGCAATTTATACCAAACTTATATAGAGTACAATGTATTGGTACCAACTACTGAGTACATACTTTGAGCTTTAGGATATTCCTTTGAAATCTTTGATAAAGATTTCACGGCATTTTCATTCTTTAAGAAATTTCTTCAACAATAAATTCTCAAGTAGTTAGTATGCAGTCTCCACATGCCACAAGTTTCTGTCTAAAGAAACATTGTATTTATATAAATGTGGTTACATATATGATGACAAATATATTCATGTCTCTACTATGAAGCATCATGCCGTATTAGTGAGTTTATTCACTCATTATAAACACCCAAGAATGACATTTGGGGTATAAACTATAGGCCCCTATTCCAAGTTTTTCAATTACTCTTAAAAATGGAATTTGTATCTTTTCAATTTGGTGAACTTTTTACTTTGTCGACATTAATAGCAAAACTTGGTTGAATAGCCCTTGATGATATAAGTGGCTACTATAGGACTTGTTTGGAAATGTTTTTAAAATGACTGAAAGCGTTTTTAGTGAAAATATTTTTGTAACCAATCCCTAGTAAAAACGCAAGTGAATCCTAGAAAAATACTTGAAATGCTTCTTGAAAGAAGCGCATAACTGGTGCTTATTCTAGAAAGCACTTCAAGTACTTTTGGAATCCAAAATCATTTTCTCTAAAAGCGATTTCAGTAATTTCAAAAACATTTCCAAACGAGCCCATAATCATAATAATTGAGTATCATCAATTTGTGATCCAACAATTCTCATTTTCTTACTCCTGCTTATTTATAAGTATTCTCAATGCTTGGGTACAAGTGCCTCTTTAACTGGTGCTTATTCTAGAAAGCACTTCAAGTACTTTTGGAATCCAAAATCATTTTCTCTAAAAGCGATTTCAGTAATTTTAAAAACATTTCCAAACGAGCTCATAATCATAATAATTAAGTATCATCAATTTGTGATCCAACAATTCTCATTTTCTTACTCCTGCTTATTTATAAGTATTCTCAATGCTTGGGTACAAGTGCCTCTTCGAGAAGTCTATTGTCATGACAAACAAACAAAGATGAATTACTTAGAGAATTGAATTATAAATTACTATGGATGGTCATTTAAATTATGCTTGAACTCTATAATCTCCACATCTGGGGATTTCAAAGTTTGGAACCCATATATTTGTTATGCTTGAGGCATGCAACATATTCACATACTTCACTTATGAGACAAGAGCGGATCATTTCTTCCTTTGGGAAAAATTGTCTCATAAGAGTGAATATTCGCAAAAATGCGGTAAATAGGAGCACAACCCAGAAGAAGAAAGATAAAATCAAATCTCAATTTGGATGGATAACCCATGTTTGTGTACACAATATTGTTGGTTGAAAAATTAATCAAAATATAAAAATATAAGTTCAAGTGGGTGCTAGCTATAGTGGCATATTTTGTAATTTTTGTTTATTTTAGATGCATTTAAGTATTACAATACATGATTGATATATTTATAATTAACATAAATATTGCTAGTATATTGTTAATATTTAACTTTGTATTGATTTTATACAAAATCACCCTTTTATCTATTTTTATACAAAATCACCCTTTTATCTATTAATATGATTAGGGCACAAAAAAAAAAAAACATTATGGATGGGTAGAGAACTTCGGATGGTAAGTTTATAAATAATAAATGTATTATAATTCTTAAATATGGTAAGTTTTGAAAATAAAAATTTTAATTAAATTTAGAAAACCGTTCACCTTAAAATCTAAAAAGAATCTTATTTAAGTCCTAAAATCTAAAATCCCATTTACTAATCAACACTAATAAGGAGGAATTCTTATTTGACACACCCCGATCCGGAGGATCCAGGTGTGCTGACCGTCACGTGGGCGTGACGTAACCATAGGCACAACACGGAAGCGGAATAACAACATAAATCAGCAGAAATTCAAACCAGACTCAAACATAACCGAACGAGTCATAAGGTAAACACATAAGTTCAGAGCATAGGTTATCTGCAGTCAAGTAGGACTGAAATAAGATACATCACCCTCAGGTGAGTCCTACATGTCGAAGGTCTGTCAGAAAGCCGGAAAAGACATCGAGAGTCACCAACCGCTAAATTAGAACCTGGAGGGGCGCAAAACAAAATGAGCGGGTCAGTAAAAACCAAAGATTTTTCCAAAACATTTCAATTAAAACATTTCTAACCCCTCACCGTAAAAACCTATACATTCCCAGAAATATATAAAACCATATGAAATCTCAAAACTTAAATCCCAAATCTTTAACATTTTTCAAGAAAACATGCCATGCCATAAATCAAAATATAAATCAAGTGAAATAAGGAATTAATCGGAGACCCTGCAGTTGGTCCTATACGATTAATTCAATAGCTCAATATCCCACTAAGCCGGAGTCACCACAGTGACCTGTACGGCCCTACTCTGCACATCACTCGGAACTACGTAAGGTAGTCTATACGATGAAAGGTGTAAAAATACGCTCTAGTGCTTCTCTCATCATCTCATCAGCGCGCATAACTATGGTCACCCCTAGTCGGAATCACGCCTAGTGATCTATACGACTAGCATGTCGGAACCCTCACATGGTCTGTACGACATCCACCTACTTGGATCCAAGGCGAGCGTGCGGTGTGGTGAATAATATAAGCACTAACACCTAGGGTGCAGGTTATGAGTTCAAAACCTCTCAACATCAATCAATTAAATGAATAAATGAACTCACCTGACTTACCTGTGCCTCCACCGCACCATGCAACATGTATGCATCATATATCAATCATATATCTCATATGAAATTCATATTTTTCAAATAATTCTATGCATGGCATTTTTAAAACATATTTTCATATAAATTCAATTTCTGGGAAAGATCAATAGTATAAAGGTAATACGAAAACAAAACTGCCCACTCACTGATAAGTCGACGGGTCGTAACCCCCGTGGCGTCCCTGGATGCGGTCGTCCTCGGGATACGTCTCACCTATATGCGAAACAACTAAAATGTCATTATTTAAAGCACCTCACCAACGTTTCGTAATAATTTCTCATACGATGCTCAATTTTGACAAATGAATACACCAACGCGATCTACACAACCTCACGAGCATCGCAAAATTTTTAAAATAATTTTTTGAAGCCTCACGCGCCCCCACGCGCCAAAATAGGCACGGGTCTACGCGCCCCCACGCGCGGCCACGTGCGAGTCAGGCGGACTGCGTCAGTTGACGCCGTCAGGAATATTCCTGGAATATTCCGTCAGGACTAACAGTTACCGTTACTGCCGTTAGGAATATTCCGTTAAAACTAAAGGAATATTCCCTCATCTTCTCCGACCTACCCTCGCCGGACTCCGGTCACCGGAAACTGGGAAAATTTTCTAACTAGCTATTCTCACTCATTTTTCGTCCATTTTTCTCGTACTTTACACCAAATTGAAGCCCTAAATGAATACTATCACGATGGACTAGTTTTAAACACCAAAAAGCACGGAATCATACCTTCCAAAAATCCAAGAAAAGCGGCCAACCTCGAACTAGATGATCCCGACATCCAAACTTTCCAAATCAAGCACTCCGAGCTTCCTTAGGACTTCACCAAGCTTCCTACAAGCTTCAAAATCCCTAAAACATAAGGATTTACGTGTGCATGAACAGTGCACCATCACGGGGACTTTGAAAACTAGGGTTTTCGAAGAAAACGTTACCTGAAAATGGTGTCAGTGCGTTCGTGGTGTCCTCATGAGTCCAGGGGTGGTCCTAGATTCGTCGATCCGTGATGTTTGGAGGGGTTTTGGGATTTGTCCGTACAATTTGGAGAGGAAGAGAGAGACTGAGAGTGAGAGATCGCGAGGGAAGAGAGAGAGGATACACGGGGAAAGAGAAGGAGAGAGATCTTTTTGTGGTCCACACCAAACCACACCACACATTTCATCCTAACCCTACATGAAAAATCAACTTTCAATGTTATCCAATTCACCAAAATATTTTCTATTACCCTTGCATAATATTTGAACCAATAAAGTCTCACACACACGTACCTTAGTAACGTCAAGGGTAATTTCGTCATTTCATATTCCCGTCAAAAGTACTTCTGGGACGGGCTGTGACATTATTAATCTCCATATATTACGTATACAGAGGATTTTATATAATCCTACATTTAATGCAAAGATTTAGTGGAGATGCAAATTTTAATTTATTACCTTCATAAATTAGAACAAGATTTTCATTTCCAAAAGTAGTCTTGCAACTTGAAAATCTAATGTACTACAAATACAAAGCTCTCACTACATGATTCAGTCATCAATCACACTCTACTAACAGAGCAAAAAGACCGAGAAAACAAACAATATTAACGAATCCGTTCGATAATATGGCTTCCGTCAGCTTTGTGGGACGTTTTTCGGTGCTATTTTGCATTACCTTCTTTCTTTTGAGCTCAGGTACGTAAAGGAATTCTCTTGCGATCAATACTACTTATATCAACGATATCGTCTGATCAATATAATCGGTACATCTAGTGCAGATAACGTTGGTCATAACATAAATCATTGGTATTGAACTTGCAGGCTACGTCTTAGCAAAAATCCCCCCATATGAAATCGGGCCATGTGAAAGATTTTCACCTTGCGACGCTTACTGCAAGAAACATATGACTGGCGCAATCTATTGTGGATTTTGCCACCTGAACAAAGATGGAAAAAACATGTGTTACTGTGATCCAAATAATGAGTGTAAATTTCCCCCGCATCCCTCTACAAACATGTAAACCTGCTCTATGGCCACCATGAATAAACAGAGAGATGCGGCAAACCCTAGTTTCATTCCCATTTATCTTTTAATTGAGTTGTACCCAAATCTTTAACGAATAAAACTTTGCAAAAGAAATTATGATCACAGCCTTTTTCTTTTTTTTGTTACAGCTATGAATTCAGTCTTTAATGCGCAAAATCATATTGACTTTGGAACAACGTAAAATATCAAAGTGTGATCTTCGCAATGTCACTTCGGTCACCAAATGTAGACAATATGTAAAACGAAAAGGAAAGAATTAGAAGATAATCTTAAGGAATTCATCTATAATTAACTAACTATTGGTAGTGTAAAAATTTTATTCCAAACCTCTTAAGGTGTGATTTGTCCTTATTATACCTCTTACTTAATACGTGGAACAACCATAACTAGATATCAAGCTCAGCTCACCAAATATTCTTATATTAAATTGGTATTGCTTGTGAACCTCTTACAAGTAGATGAAAATATCATTAGACAATAATGCTAAATAAAAGAATGGCATACACTGATATTGTCCCTACGTAGATCTCAATAAACCTCTAGATGTGAGATTTTAACTCAAGAGACCTTGGTCTATGACTAATGGATTGTAAACTGAACCATACCACCTAAATTATTTTATTTGTTTTGGTACATGAATGAAAATCTATGAATGGTCAACTCTTAGATTGACATCAATCATTTAATAACAAAACAAAACAAAACTTAATCATCAATTTATTGACATCTCTCTCTCACGATTTCTCTATCTTTAGTGTAAAGCAATTTTTGTTGTTGGCTCCTGCCTTTGGTTTTAAGGTTGGAGGCAATCTTCTTGATAATCATTATGGATCTCTTCCTTCTCTTATTTTCTATTTGCTTTATTTTGGTGTAGAATTGTCGTCATGATAGTTGTCATATTTTGGCCCAAGCACACAGTAAACATAAAATTTTAGATCGAGTTATCACTTTTGATATGGAGTTGAAGTTGAAAGTCAGGGAAGATGTCGGATTGCGTTGGGATTAGGTTTAGCTAGTACGATGTTATGGGTTTAGTCGGTGCAGTGTTATGGCTCTTGGATGTCTGGAGGATGTGGAGCGGTGACATGATTTTATCCTTTTATTTTGTTTAAGTTTAATAATTTTCAGAAAGGTTCTTGGAGTTAGGTTTTGATTTCTCTCTTTTGGAGCGTTTTCTAGTTTGATTTCTCTTTGGCTTGCTACATCTCTTTTGGATCTACGTGTGAAGGGTGGAGTCATTTGATTTGCTAGATCTATTTCACTTGGTATTCTAGGATCATGGTGATGATTAGGTGATGCGATTAGACTCATTAGCATCGTACTCTTTGTCCCAATATGATTTGCGGATTTTGTTCTCACATGATCTTCGTGTAACACATGGTTTAATGATTTTATGAACTTGTGTAATCTTGTTGTTCCCGATGAGTGCTTGAAGTCTACTTATTGCTTTGTTTTTTTGTTTTTCTTTTTGACAAACAATAGCGTTAGTAAGTTGAATTGTTGGTTGTTAGGGAGGAGAGAGATAGGTGGGGATTGAACCCACACTATAGTGTATAAACATAATTACTTTTCACTATTGCGGTAAATTGCCGTCTACAAAATCCCATTTCATAATATAAACTTTGATCGATTACATGAAATGAAATAATCGAACCAAACTGATTGGTTTGGTTCATCTATGCTAGTAGTTTGAGGACTAAATCGAACCAAATCCGACCCCGACCACCCTTACTAGAATTGACAGATCATTGGGCCTTTGATAGATTATTGGGCCTTCTCTAAAGGCCTCATGAAAAATAAAACTCGATCTGGCCCATAGACAAAGCCCTTGCGGGAACTACCACTGCAAGTTAAAGGGGCGCTTCGTCTAGGTCACGTTTACTGCCAGAGAGAGAGAGAGAGCGAACGAAAACCAGAGAAAGACAATGTCGTCGAACGCAGCGGCACCGTTTTGGCGCGCAGCCGGTATGACCTACATCACCTACTCCAACATCTGTGCGAATCTGGTACGGAATTGCCTCAAGGAACCTTACAAGACCGAAGCCATTTCTCGCGAGAGGGTCCACTTCGCCGTCTCCAAGTGGGCTGAAGGCAAGCCCGAAAGGCCCGGTAAGCTCTTCCGTTCATTTCTCTTTCGGATTTCAGATCTTGGGTTTTAATTTCCGTAATTTTTTGTTGATTAGGATGTTAAAAATCGCATCTTTTGATCGTTGTTAGTCGTTGATTTCAATCTGTGCGATTATAATTTGGGGTTTTTTCTGGTGAAATGAGATTTAATTTTGTGAAGGGTTGATGGAATTCAATTTGCAATGTTGGGTTGTGTAATTGGTGTGAGGTGAAATGAGTGGCTCAGATGTTGGATTTTTTATAAAGTTTTGTTCTTTTGGGTGTCACAGAAACTGGGGAAAATGCATTTGATTGAATTAAGATTATTTGGAATATTGAGTTTTCGTCGAATTTAAGATTTCTTGAAATTTTCAAAGGTGTTAACTTTTAGATAAATCTGGGTTGTTATAGTTAAAACCACCGGCGTCAAGTAATGCACATTGCGATCACTTAGTTTGTGTTTATGAAACGAGAATGTGTCTTTGAACTTTGCATCTTGTGGTTAGCGCAACTGGGTACTGAGGCAATTCTCTGTGTGTATTTTGAAGACATTTGGGAACATTTGTTAGTAGCTGCAGATCTTTCTTCCTATTGTTTTCTTTTGGTTACGGAGAGAACGCATATGATATTAGTCGGGAAATGCTAGGACTGCACATGATGGGGCATTATCCTGTGCTGCAAGGGGGCCGTATAACTTAAGTTGTAGTAAAACCCAAGCAAGATGCCTGTATAACTTGTGGGGCATTATCGTGTGCCGTTTAGGATTTGGGGATTATTTTAGATGAGTGAAATTTTGGTCTTTTTGGTCAAATGAGACTTAATCTCGTGATGGCATGATTGAATTCAATACAATGTTGGGTTGTGTAGTTAGTTTGATGTGAAATGAGTGGCTCAGATGATGGATTTTTTGGAAAGTTTTTTTCTTTCGGTGTGACAAATAATGGTTAAAATGTATTTGATTGAATTAATATTATTTGGAGTCGTGAGTTTTCGTCAAATTTAAGATTTTTTTGAAATTGTCAAAGGTGTTAACATTTAGATTAATATGGGCTGTTATAAATAGAACCACCCACGTCAAAGAAAACATGTTGTGATCATATTGTTTTTGTGAAATGAGAATGTGTCTCTGAACTTTGCACCTTATGGTTAGCCTAAATGGGTGCGGAGGCAATTCTCCCATTTCTGCAATTTTTAAAGATATTTGGGATCATTTGTTAGTAGCTTCTGATGTTTTTTTTTTATTTTTTTTTAATTTTTTATGGTTGTTGCTTTCTTTTGGGGGTGTGGAGAATGGAACACAGGGACTGCAATCGCTGGGGGATAATTGTATGCTCTAAGAGGCCTGTATAACTTGTGAAGCAAAAGAGTAGGATGAAAACAGGGAACGTGATGAAATTAATTAACAGATTTATCTTATTGGTTGCCACATTTTGTTTTCTCATTTCTAGTTTATAGATGATATATTCTTGTGTAGAGTGGTGATATCTAAATGCATCTTTGAGCAGTTCACCTTTTGGTCCAAGAGGAAATAAAAGTGACTTTAGTTTGTGATCTCAGCATATGTTGGAAAATAACTTGCAATGCTTTGGTATTGTCCGCTTAACTGTGTTGCTTTAAGTTAGTCGTACTTCAGGAACTCCTCCAGTCCTCTTGGTGTTCAGCTGCCTGCATCCAAGTAGTTAAACCCAGGACAACTCCCTCAGAAGAGGGACGGTTATCATTGGGCTACAGCTCATGATTGGAAGGAACTCTTTCACAGAATATTGTTTCCTATAGTTGCATGCGTTTGTAAATTCTTTTACAACATGTAAAATCTGAAACACTTTCAGGCATTCTTTTACAACGTGTAAAATCTGAAGGCACTTTCAGGCAGTGTGGCTTCTTATTTATATTTCTTGGAATGTGATTGAAACAAGGCTTTTTAAACTTCATTTCTGTGTTTTGGGGGACGTTGATAACAATCAAGAAACTGCTTGTTTCTCTGGTCACTTTGTCTTGCCGGCTGTAATTTCTTGTATTCTAGGATTTCTGTTGTGGATGTTGTACATGTTCGTTGTAAGTTGGTGTGCTGGTTATGATTTGGTTGTATGTTATCAAATGTCCACTGTGAACCGTTGGTGGGCTGAAATAGGAAATTTTGGATTTAGATTTTATTTGTTGATGTCCTGTGTTTTCTCAATGTCCTCCAAACTGTTTCTTAATTCGAAGAGGTGCCGTTTTTGGAGCTGGTAACTAGTGAAGAAAATATCCCAGATAATGCAATTTTAAGGCTGGTTTTGAATTCAAATTATAGATAATTGAACTTGTTATTTTCAATGTTGTCTTTATTCCTGAGTGTTGATTTTTTCATGATCTGCTAACGGATGAAAGAAATACAAGGCACTCTGCAGAATGACTATGAGTTCTTAATATTCATTTTGTTTTAAATTTTCGTTATCTTTGAGAGTGTAGGATTTGAACGACATGAATGTGATTGCACCCTAGTTTTATTTTTGAACTTTGTTAATCGAATTCTTATTCTGCCAAGCCCGTATTCTTATATATTCTTATGTATGTTTTTTGTTCTTTCCAACAGCTATTCGTACGGATACACCTGAAGCATGAGTTGAGAGCGATGTTGGACTGCTCATGCGCTTGTGTTACGCAGATGTTTTCTTTGTCGATTTGATCGATGTGATTATAACGGGGGTTTTTATGCCCAAAACTTTCAGACATGGAGTCTAATCTGTGTTTCTGCATGATCTTTCTGTTATAATAATGTAATTGACACTGATGAAGTGCTTGATTATTGAGTAGTGTAATGTCCTTGTCAAGGTCTAAAATATCAATCATATCGAAAATATCGGTAGTTCAAAAACACGGAAATTTCGATAGAAATATTGAGATATTATCGATATCGATAAAAATTGAATAAAAACCATGGAAATTGTAAGAAAAACTTGGAAATTTTCATTAAAACCTTGCAGGATGTTTATTTAGTTAATTATCTATTAGTTTATCACAAAAAATTAGAAGGAAATGCATTGCATAATGGATTTAACTGATTTAAGTTGATTATATAGCGAACTGGTAAATATTGTGAGTGTAGAAAATATGTAGTAATTAATGAAAGAAGTTTAAACACATCATAATCATTTATATATAATGAATTAGTACAATATTTTACACTTTATACATTGCATGGTAAGATACATGACTGACTTAGTACCATATAGAGTTTCTATTAATGTTTAAAATATCGATGATATCGGAAATATCGATAGAGTTTCTATCAATGTCTAAAATATCGATGATATCGGAAATATCGGTAATCCAAAAACACGAAAATTTCGATGGAAATATCAGGATAATATCGATATTTTAGACCATAGTCCTTGTGACCAAATATTTAAATTTCATTTCTCGCATTACGCCATTGTTTCGAAATACAGATACTGTTCTTGTCCCTTGGTTTTTTTCGAAAAACCTAATGTATCACTTTGTATACGATATTTACATCACCTGAATGTGCCAACATTTACAACAAATGTGACAGTTTCCTGAATGCTAATGGCCGTTACAAAACTCCAACGTATATACTCAAACTCGCCTATGGCAAGACCTCGCTTAAAGCGAGATCACGGAACACAGACTACCCAACTTGAGTGTGTAACAAGCCTAGTTCTAAAGCCAAGAACACCACTTCACCGTTAACTAATTGGAGTCGTTATGTCTAAAGGTAAGAGACTAAAGAGGGAAGGCCTAGATGATCAGCTCCTACAAGTTGTGAAACCTTAATTAGCATCATAATCATCACCTCAACTATCCCTATCCTCTTAGCAAGGGGCGTTAAGAGGGAGCGAAAAGTGCAGTCACATAGGATCCCAAATTTGAAGGAGCTCATAAAATTTTTATCACCTAATATTTATATGTAATAATGTTCTATATTTTAAAAATATTTTTGTTAGCACTTTAAAATCTCATCGTGCATTCCTTATAAACTTTAATTTTATTTTTCCTTTCTAAATATAAAAATTTGGAGTACAATGAGATACTTTTAATGTCAATAATAATACCTTAAAAAAGGGTTTTTTTTTTCAATTTATTATATAATAATGTTATATATTCAAGTGAAACTTTAAAGTTGGAGTTTTTGAAGTTTTTTTTTTCTTGTTTGGTTATTTAAGATTGAAATGCTTTTGATTATTTAGTGAACGTTATGTTTGTAGCTCTTTTTATTTATTATTAATGACATTTTTAAACTTGCAATTAGTGAGTGCTAAACTTTATTTTGATTTAAGTGATTACTTTCTAGCCTTAATACATTATCCTACATTTTTTAAAAACTATCTTAAATAGGGGCCCTTTTATTAATTTTGCACAGGGCCCCCAAAATCTCAGAGACGGCCCTGCCTCTTAGAATTAATTAATCTCTCTCGCCATGCCATATACATACTAATAATACATACGATACAATTATAAAGTCAATAATTTAAAAATAATCAAATTAATATTGTCACAGTTTAATATGAAAATGATTCAAGTATGATAATTGGTCCAAAAGGTGATAAGAATAGTCAGCTGGTGGCTGTTGTGGTTATTAGAAGAATCGTTGGTTGAGCCAGCTACCAATTCTCTGGTGATAAAAAAATAAAAATAAATTACACAAAAATATCACCGGAGGATAGGTATATTGTGGGTTGTAGAGTAATTAGGGTCGAGTTTAACCGACTGTATTTTTGCTTTAAACGATTCTTCTCTTCTGTAAATTAGAACAATAATATCGCTTGTACTTAACAACGGATTAACAAACCTAAATGAATTAAAAAAAGACTAAAATGTGTGACCAAAAAGAATTAAGAAATTAAAGCCGAAGTTGGTCATTCCACATGTAACGTAGAAAAATACGATACCTTATAAATCATATACCCTATAAAACAGTAATAACGTATTGCCTGATGTAATTTCTTTAGTCCAAGAAATCGTATACATTACAACTTAACTGATATGTAAAACGTTAATTACATTGATAGTGTACTTAATCAATGTTAAACTCTTTTTCGCCTTTTCGATACAGCAACATTGTGCTGGATCAAACAATGAATTAGTTGTAATTCGATATCAAACTTGCAATAAACGAGAATCAAATTTAAAAACTTTCTACTTATATAGATAACTATCACTGAACGGTAACCGGATAAACGCTTTTGATTTAATTGCACAAAATTAGGAGCCGTAAATCCTAGTCAGGCCTCATTATCTTCTATAATTAACCGCTGTCAAAATCTAGTAAATCAGAGAGTCAAACCAAACCGTTCTTCCATCACATTCCCGTTTCCCATCTCTTCCACCAAAACACGCTTCTTTAGCACTCGTCTCCTTTCTCTCTCCTCTCTTTCTCTCTCTTCGCTGGGCTCGGCAGCTCAACTTCCACCGTTCCACGTCCTAATTTCCACCGGCGGATAATTTCGAAATTACCTTTTTGTCCTCACCGGATCGTTCGCCTGTCTGCTCCTCGCAGCCCTAATTTCGGAGCTGCTGGTTCAGCTGATTGATCTGATCTGTCCCTCGATTGATGGCTTCGGCGAAGACGGCCCGGTCGAGAGGCACGCCGGTCAAAGAGAACGGCGTCAAGCTCCAGGAAGGCCTCAATGTCTTCAAGTCTGACAAGTTCGATTCCCAGGGCTACGTCCAGTCACGATGCTCCCTCAACGAGAAGGTCACTTTTTTCTATTCCTGTACATATACATACCCCTATATATGTGTATGTAATATGCATACATGTTTTTTGTGTTCAGTGTAGTATATTTTCTGCTGTTTGGTTGGTGAGAAACCACGGGAAAGTGAAAGAACGAACTTTCAGAATTCTTGAATTGTTGATGGAATGGAATGCTATCTTTGTTTAGTTGTAGAATTTGGTTTCTTGAAACAATTTCGGGATATGCTATAAAGTTCGATTTTTCAAAATTTCGGGATATGCTATAGAATTTGGTTTCTTGAAACAATTTCTTGAAACAATTGTTGATGGAATGTTAAATGTATGTATTTGAATTTTCTTGCAGGAAATAAGACAATTATGTTCGTATCTTTTGGACTTAAAGAGAGCTTCCGCCGAGGAAATGCATAGAAGTGTCTATGCTAACTATTCGGCATTCATACGGTGAGTTTTAGTTAAATGGTTAAAGTGACAAGTTAATGAGTTCATAATGTATGTGCAATTTTACCGGTTTATGTTCCTGAGGTGCTTCGCAATAACAGCACTGCCTTTGCTTGTTGATATGCTTAGTGTATGGTTGGGTATTTGGGTGGCCTAGCTTGATACACTTGATTTTACGCAAGATTTGGTTGGTGAGATTCTTTAGTTTTAAAATGTACCATGTAAAATATTCCCACCACCTCCAGCTCTAGGTAGAAAGTAAAAGAAAACCTCTTTGGTTCTCTTAGACCATGTTCACACAATATAAATTTCACTTGTTTAGAGTGGTTGGATGGCCATTCTTCTCTTAGTAGTTTGGATTTCGCTGCTGTGTTTATTACGTAGTGTTCCAGCTTATCCTGGTCTATACTTTGAACTTTTCAGAGTTCAGAACCAATTAAACTTGAGATACAAAATGTTACTTGTACTTGGTGCAGAGCATACTATGATTGTAATTTTTTCTTTAAGTAAGAGTTAAAACGTTTTCGGTTTTGTACTTGTTTGTTTCTTGTTGCTTTATGCAATTGTTTAAAAGTTGGTATTCATGGCAGTTTTAGTGCTGATATAGTGACAATCAAATGATTGTATATCTCCTTAAACTTGTATTTATTTTTTGATATTTTTGTTTTTGTACTAGAATTTCCGTTCTTGTTTCTTTAGATTATATGATTGATAATATTTGGTATCGAGGTAGTTTAGTTCCATTATAGTCACAGTCAAAGTGATTCTTTATCTCCTTAAACTAGCATTTATTTTTTTATGTTTCGGCTTTGTTATTAGAAATTTCTATTCTTGTCTACCTATTAGTATGGTGAACTTGTTGGGGTAACTTTTTGGTATTTAGTTTACTTGATTGTAGTTTTCAAATTCTATTGGAAGGTTTAGCCAGTTAATTCTTCAGTTATGGAGTCATTTGACTCATTCCTTTTGATACACATTAATTTTGATTTCATGTAAACTGCATTTCTTACTCACAGCACCTCCAAAGAGATATCAGATTTGGAGGGGGAGCTATCTTCTATCAGAAACCTGCTATCCACTCAAGCTGCTTTGATTCATGGTCTAGCTGAGGGAGTAAAAATCGATTCCCTATCTAAATCTGTCCCTGAAGGTTCTAGTGAAAATGGTTTATTAATTTCTGAATATAGAGATCCTACTGACCTGGAGAAATGGTTAGTAGAATTTCCTGATCTCTTGGATGTTCTGTTGGCCGAAAGGAGAGTGGATGAAGCTTTAGATGCCCTGGATGAAGGTGAACGCGTGGCCGCTGAAGCAAAACAACTGAAGACGCTGGATCAAGCTTTGCTCATGTCTCTGCAGACTTCTATTGTTGAACGCAGGCAAAAGTTAGCTGATCAGCTTGCTGAGGCTGCTTGCCAGCCTTCTACCCGAGGTGGTGAACTTCGTTCAGCTATCTCAGCACTGAAAAGGCTTGGGGATGGCCCTCGGGCACACAGTTTGCTGCTCAATGCACATTTCCAAAGATATCAGTATAATATGCAAAGCCTTCGTCCATCGAGCACTTCATATGGAGGAGCTTATACTGCTGCACTCTCACAGTTGGTGTTCTCTGCTATTGCTCAAGCTGCTGGTGATTCTTCGGCGATATTTGGCAAGGAACCAAATTATACTTCTGAGCTTGTGATGTGGGCAATAAAGCAAACTGAGGCTTTTGCCTCTCTTATTAAAAGACATGCATTAGCTTCATCAGCTGCTGCTGGGGGGTTAAGAGCTGCCGCAGAGTGTGTTCAAATAGCATTAGGCCATTGTTCCTTGTTGGAAGCTCGTGGTTTGGCACTTTGTCCTGTGCTTTTGAAACTCTTTAGGCCTAGTGTTGAACAAGCACTAGATGCTAATTTAAAAAGAATTGAGGAAAGCACCGCGGCCTTAGCTGCTGCTGATGGCTGGGTACTTACATATCCTCCAACCGCTACACGGCAACCTGGCAGGCCTTCAACTACATCCCTCGGTAATATGACAGCATTCCAACATAAACTTACAAGTAGTGCACATCGGTTCAATTTCATGGTCCAGGTAAATCATTTTTCTCCCACATATAATCAATTAATCAACTTTCTGTGTGGGCGTGTGTGATTCCTTATTTTATTGTGGCCTCATAGATTACCTGATCATGCAGGATTTCTTTGAGGATGTAGGACCATTGCTCAGTATGCAGATGGGCGGTCAGACATTGGAGGGTTTGTTCCAAGTATTTAATTCATATGTGAGCATCCTCATAAAAGCATTACCGGGTTCAATGGAGGAAGAAGCAAACTTTGAAGGTTCTGGGAATAAAATTGTTAGTATAGCCGAGAATGAAGCCCAACAAATTGCTTTGCTGGCAAATGCATCCTTTTTAGCAGAAGAACTACTTCCACGTGCAGCCATGAAGCTGTCTCCACTGAATCAGGTTGTTTACAAGGATGATCTACGTAGAAGATCATCAGATAGGCAAAACCGGCATCCTGAGCAAAGGGAGTGGAAGAGGCGGCTTGCCAGCTCGGTTGATAGATTAAAAGATAGTTTCTGTCGTCAGCATGCTCTAGATCTCATTTTTACAGAGGATGGTGATAGCCATCTTACTGCTGACATGTACATAAACATGGATGGGAATGCAGACGAGGTTGATTGGTTCCCATCCTTAATATTCCAGGTATGCTGAGTAATGATTTTCTCTGGTGTCATTTCTGTTTGAACTCTTTTCTCTTCCTTCTTTTGAGCTGTCATGCTATTCATAGTTGGTGCTACTCAGTTCAAAATATTCCTCTGCTAGTTTGCTTTGCATGTTTCATACCCTTGTTGATGTCCTCTATGCTTAAGAAAGGGTTAAGAAAAATTTTGAGGACCTCCTCCTCTGACTTCTGTTGTCTAACTTCTTGTTGGAGGATGTCAAAGTGGCTATAAAACAAATGTCTTATGTCAAAATATTTCTGAACACATGTAGATATGTCTCCTTGCATGATACCTTGAAATTGGACTAATTACCTTGAATATTATGGTCAACTGAAGATTATCAGGTGTGAAATGCTGTCTTTACATGATCCATAATTATACTTTTTGTTGGTTATTGATGGTCCGAACTAATGACAGAGACAATCTAAAATTTGAAAGGGACATTGATCATTTTAAAAGCAAGGACTTGAGAATTGACCAAAAAGTTCTTGTGGGTGGGGGCATATGATATTCCCCTTTTTGTGTATGCATATTCAACTTATTTGTGGTGTATGTGATCTGAGTTTTTTTGCTTTTACTATTTACATGTTTTTATTATTGACTTTTGTTAACTCCTAAGTTTCTTTTGTCATTTTTGTCCCAATTCAGGAACTTTTTGTAAAACTAAACAGAATGGCCAACATAGCAGCAGAAATGTTTGTAGGCAGGGAAAGATTTGCTACATTGCTTCTAATGAGACTAACGGAAACTGTCATATTGTGGCTCTCGGAAGACCAGAGCTTTTGGGATGATATTGAGGATGGGCCACCTTTAGGTCCTCTTGGCTTACAACAAGTATGTAATTTCTGGTCACACCATCTGATTTACTCCGTGGTGGTTTATTTTGATAATCTGTCTTGAATCCGGTATAACAACTCAAAACTTATATGTACAAGCAATAAGAAGCACATAGCCATTATCATGTGAAGGGATGTTCCTATTTTAGTAACATGAGAAGGAACTATAGCATACAAGGAAATAATTGAAGATCTAACATATAGAGAACAAAGAAACGAGGATGGAAGGAAAAAATATAGGATTGGTATATTTTGAGTGAGGGAGTTGGAGTAAAAGGCCTGCAACTGTGATCGCTCTATTTTTTTTATGAAACTCTCTTTCCATGCTAATTGAATCCCAATGTATCGAGCATGAAAAGAACTTCCTCATATACGAGGATACTAAGTATTTTGTAACCTGGCCTTTCGGAATGATATGCTGATTCCCAGTTTTTTCCTTTTTTTTGCCTGATATTTCTTCCCAGGTTACAAATAATTTAGACAACCTAACATTTGGTACCCGCAACTCTGTGATGATATTGATGTAAATTAGAAATCAAATCTAAAGCTATGTGAGAAAATAATGCAGATTAGAGGACTCATACTCATGATAGCTGTCTTCTCCTGTCTTAATTTTGGGTTATCCTAACGAGGACTCATACTACATGATAGCTGTCTTCTCCTGTCTTAATTTTGGGGATCTCCTCACTGAACACCCAATTTTATGTAACTTTTTTCATCTGTGTGCAGTTCTATCTGGATATGAAGTTTGTCATATGCTTTGCTTCTCAAGGTCGTTACCTATCTCGAAATTTGAATCGAGCTATTAACGAGATCATATCTAAAGCCATGGCAGCATTTTCTGCAACAGGCATGGATCCCAATAGGTATGCTTTGATCATCATCAATAATATACGCACACATATACATGTAGATGCATAACATAAATGCACATATATTGAGTCGTAATTGCAACTTATTGTATTTTTAAGCAAAATTATCCTGGAAAATATCCTGGACCCAGTAAAAAAACAAATCACCTGTTGTAAAAAAGTTTTGGGTAAAACCTTCCAGTACGACACTTCCATCTTTTTTATGCTGGACGCTTTTATCTGTTTTGTTTTATTTATTTTTAATTTTGTCATTTATATACGAGAACAATCTAAAGGGATTTGATATTATCTTGATCGATCTTTTTCTATATTTATTATATTCTATGTCATTTACCGTATTCCGAGTTCTTATTTTGTTGTGATTGCATGACGTATAGCGTTTGAGCAGTTGGTTTACTGTATGCCGGGTTGTAATCTTGTTTCAGTGTCCTTCCGGAAGATGACTGGTTCAATGAAGTCTGTCAAGATGCAATTGAAAGATTAAGTGGGAAACCAAAAGCCTTGAACGGGGATCGGGATCTTAATAGCCCGACCGCCTCTGTTTCAGCACAATCAATCTCATCTGTTAGATCTCATGGGAGTTCCTGAGGCACACCAAGTTTCATCTCTCTGTAAATTAAATAGAAAACTATCCTTGAATCCTTTAGAACCTCTCCAGTGTAATTTTGGTCACCATCATCCTTTTCCCTCATTTTTTTCTCTGAAGGACGACGTTTCGTCTCACAAGGCTAGGAATTCTTTTTGAATGATTTGAGTTTGTAAAGTTGTTGATTGCAGTTGTTTGATCGGAATACAAGTTTGTATAATTCTTTCACAAGTTCGGGCAGAGTCGCATAATCTGTATTGATATCGCCGTTTCCCAGAATTCATGTGAATAATGTTTTATTTGTTGGAACCATGGAAGATGCATTGTACAGTATGCTGCGTTCCGTTTAGAATTAGCAACTGGTGCAAAGAGAAATGTTTAAAATACTCTACGTTCTTGAAATATCGTTCATTTTGACCCGCCAGTAGTATAACCTGTCATGTGCCGGTGTGACAATCACGCTAAACATTTGGCCGGTACATGCTTTCTGGGAAAAGAGAATTATCAGTGTATCGAGATCCGGGGCTCATTTAAACTTGCCTAATTTGACATCCACACTTCCGGATTAGCTTGGAAAGGTTGTATCTTCGACTTCGATGCTATTTTAGACATTAGATCTAACTGTTTAGTTTAGATCTTCTATTTCCAATCTCAACTGTTAATTCCTCGCATGCAGTCAGTGCTACGTAGTATTGAAGAAAAATCCAAGATTTTGATCACTCGTGTCTTACTTTTTCGACTCGGTCGACTCAAGTTCTCTTCCTCGTCCTCACTCGACTCAGTCATTCATATGGTTAACATCATAAGAAGCTTATCATCGAGGTGCCAATACCTACATGTTAGTTATATATTTAGAATGCTTGGAAGTCATTTCCCTTAAAATTGCACATGTTCACAGATACATCACTATCCAGTAGCATTAAACAGCACTAAAAGTACACCGGTCACAACAACCGATATGGAAAAATTCAAAGGCTAGCCTTTTGTGCTTCTCACTTGGGAATCTGCATCTAACAATTGCTTGATAACAGCTCTCATCGTGGGTCTCCTTTTCGGATCTTTCTCAGTACATCTGAAAGCCACCATAAGCACCTCGATAACTTGATCCATGGTCGTTGAATCCAGAAGTTCCTCCTTAAGGCTTGAATCGACGATCTGATCAATTTGTTCCGTGCTGCTCCACACTGACTTGGCCCATCCTGCAATGTCAGTTTGCTCCATAAATGATGGATCCAATGCCTTCTTTCTAGTTATCAGCTCAAGTAAAACAATCCCGTAACTGTACACATCAGATTCCACGCCCTTTGCCGTTCTAAATGCATGTTCTGTCAAAAGCCATGAAAAAATAACAACTCAGTTCATTGAGTGCATGAAATGTACAAACATTTCTGAATACAAAATAAACTAGAATAATTACCTGGTGCAATATATCCGGTTGTACCCACAACTGCAATGGATGTCGTTGGTGCAGAAGATTGGTGATCCAGAAGTTTAGCAATGCCAAAATCAGCAATATGGGGCTCCATATCAGAGTCCAAGAGGATGTTCATAGGTTTGATGTCTCGATGCACTATCGGGGGATCACAATCATAATGGAGATATTCCAACCCGTATGCAGTTCCAAGCGCTATCCTGTAGCGAACACTCCACTCAAGAGTTGGTTGGGGTTCAATTTCATGTAAAACATCATGAAGGCTCCCATTTTGCATGTACCTATACAAGATCAAACCGTGGTCTTTTCTTAACCAGAAGTCTTCCAATCTAACCAGATTCCGGTGCCTAATTGACCCAAGGGTTTGAATTTCTCGAACCATGCTCAAACGCCTTCCTTCGTGCCCTGCAAATTGAAGCTTCTTGACTGCATAATCTTTGTCTGTCGCCAAGGAGGCCTTATAGACTGTTCCATGGGCTCCTCTCCCAATGATATAGTGACCATTCAGGTTTTCTGTAGCCTCCAGTATCTTGTTGAGCAAGGCAGATGGCCCCTCTTGAGCTGAGATCTCAAGATCGTGCTTGGCCTTTTTGCGCCAGAGGAACAGATAAATCAGCCCATAAAGCACAAAAACAACAAATATCGAGGATCCTAGAGCTATAAATGCAATTTGCACTTTACTGAAGCCTTTCCGGTTGCTTGGTGGGCTGTTGCAAGGCTTAAAACTGTTGTTTCCTGCGCACGTCTCACCACATGATGGAAGGTAATTGACACATATGTAAGGATTGCCCAAAAATGACGATGGGGACGAGTTCAACAGCTTCATCAACTTCTCTGGTACTGGGCCTGTGAAGTTGTTGTCTGAAACATTAACCTCAGTTAGTGAACTCATACCGTCGAGCACTTTTAAAGTCCCTGTCAAATTGTTATGAGAAAGATCTAATTGTTGTAGCCTTGTCAGCTTCCCTAGCTCCGGAGGAAGCGGACCTGTCAATCCATTGTTGCTAAGATTTAAAGCATAAAAGATACTCTGCAATGCTCCAATTGATGGTGGAATCACACCTCCGAACGGATTTCCACCAAGTTGTAGCTCTGAAAGCTTTTCGAAGTCTGACAAGAAAGTTGGGATGCCACCAGTGAAGCTGTTGTCGCTTAAAATCAGTGTTGATAAACCTGTCCAACTTCTTAGAATTGACGGAATGGAGCCATTCAACAAGTTGGACCGCACATCAAACTTATCCATTTTGGTACACTTAGATAGTTGAGGAGGCAGAGAACCAACCAAATTGTTCTGGAAAAGAACCAATGTACGGAGCTCTGCAAGATTCCCCAGCTCCGGCGGTATAGCTCCAGTTAACTTGTTTGCGGACAAATTGATAGTTGTGAGGTTGCCACAGTTTCCCAAGCTTGATGGAATAGCTCCACTAATCTCATTGCTGCTGATGTCCATGTAATCGAAGTTTGGATTTTCTGCAAATTCCGGGAGAGCTCCACTGAGGTTATTCTGTTCAAGCTTCAACCTCCAAAGAGTGGAGCAATTTCCAACATCAGAAGGTATGGAGCCTTGAAGTCGATTGGAAGCCATAGTCAACACCCTTAATCGCTTTCCATGGCAAAGATTTGGAGGGATTGTACCAGTGAAGTTATTATTCAGAAAATCTAACTGCACTAGACTGCTGTTAATCCCCAGACCTTGAGGTATAACTCCAGAAAACTGGTTGTTAAACAACGAAATATTCTGCAGCTGCTTCAGCTCAGTCATCTCTACAGGCAGCTCCCCCGTGAGGCTATTATTGTACACAAGGATTTGCTGAAGACTCTGAATCTTCCAAATGCTAATTGGGATTTCACCAGTTAACCTGTTCTCGAACAATTCAAGATCCTGCAATTTGGTCAGCATCCCCAATTCACTAGGAATTTCTCCCTCTAGTTGGTTCGTATACAATTGTAGTCCGGTCAAGGACGTACACTTACTAAGTTCAGGAGGTATTTTCCCAGACAAACGGTTCTCAGGAAGGTACAGAAGTTCAAGCTTCTCTAGTTGGCCGAAGGACGACGGGATAGTCCCCACCAAGTTGCTACTCACAGCAGCAAACTGTGTTAAATTACCACAATTTCCCAGGCTTGATGGAAGACCTCCACTAAACTGATTGCGTGACAAATCCAAGAAAAACAAATTCTTGCAATCCCCAGAACCCAAATCAATCCTACCCTCGAGATGGTTCCCACTAACTTCAAGATACACTAGGTTCCCAAGATTATTCAGACTCTTAGGCAGGACTCCACTCAACTGGTTATCACCCAAATACAACTCCTCCAATTTACTTAAATTCCCAACAT
>VIEB01001889.1:15686-35543 GCA_006547085.1 Malus baccata | reverse complement strand
ATGATTCCGCCTTTTAATTGTTATTAGCATGCTATTGATGTTGCTTAAATGAACATGTTTCTCAAAATAATTCCTTCAAATTAACCGTGACATCACTAGTTAATTCGACAACCCAAAGTATTCCTCAAAAGTTCCCTACATGACATCATAATAAAGATACAATCAAAGATCATTACGTTCAATGAAAACTATAAGCATTGACAAAGCACTTGCAACTATGACATCATGTCACTCATGCTAGGAATTGGACTTAACGCGATCGTGACTAGCGACCTTCACTACATATGAATATAAGTGTGTGACGATTATGTGAAACAACCTTATATTCTAGCATCATATTCATGCAAGCCAATTAAGTGTCGACCCCTAATTAACAAACACAAATAAGTTATAACTCGCACAGTTAAGCCAATTGCATTCACGATTCAAGAATTCATAACTGGAATTTATCAAATCAAATTGCACACATAGTCATGGCTTCGAAATCACCCCTAACCAATAGGGGTTTAGCCACTCATGTTCATAGCAAAACGAAAGAGAAAGAAATTACACATTGAAATTATGAAACGAATTACACCTAGAATGCACCAACAATGAAGCTTGAACATCCAAGGATCCTTCCTTCTTCCTCCTTGCTGCAACGCACAAGTGGGTGAGTTTTGGGGATTATGGATGGTGTAGAAGTATGGATTTAGGGATAGGATGAGTATATGGGGCGGCTAGGGATGTTTTTAGGCAAAAACTAGGGTGAATGGTGGTAGAATGGTGTGACTAAGTGTGTGGAATGGATTCTGACGTGAATGGGAGTCTATGGATGATTTGTGGCTGCAAAAGGGAGTTTATTTAAAGGGATTTCAGGAATTAAAACCCTAGGTTAATTTAGGTAAACAAAAATTAAGTCTAAAGCTCTAGAATTAAGGAAACAAATCAGAAAATTAAAGGAAAGGGCAAGGGAAATTCGGCTAGGGTTTAAAACACAAAAGGAAGGTGTTTTAAAGCTTAGAATCAGGAAATAAGGAAAAGGAAATACCAAGAGGGGTGCGGCAAGGGTTCAAAAGGTGCAAGAGATGTGTATTTGATGTCCTAGAATGCTTAGGAAGTCTTCATAATTGCTGGAACTTTTAGGGACATTTAGGAAAAATCAAACCAAAGTAGGAAACTTTGGCTTAACTTTCCTATTTCAAGTAGGAATCCTTGTTCTTCTAGGAATCCTCATGTGATTAGGAATCCATCTTCAATTAGGAATCCTTCGTTGATTAGGAGTCCTTCGTCGATTAGGAATCCTTCTTCATGTAAGCACTTTCCTACTTCAACTAGGAAACCTTGTTCAAGTAGGAATCATCATCTTCAAGTCTTCAAATTCGTCCAAACCTTGGCTCCAAATATGTGACATTCATTCCAAGCTCCATTTTGCTCCAAAAGGCTCCAAATTACATCATTTTGCATCCTTTGGCCTTAGAATCTGAAAACACACAAAAGTGACTTTAAACACTAAAATAACTAAGGAAACACAACGTAAATGCACGAGAACAAGCCAATTAAGTCGCATAAATATGCTCCTATCATGTAGGACACGACAAAGGTGCAATAGGAGGCTGCGTCATTGTTTTCTCCTTCCTTGTCGTGGCTTCCTCATCCTTTTCTTCTTCTTGCATCAGTTTGTTATCCTCTTGGTGGCCTTGGTTGGAGACTTTTGAATGGTCTCCAAGTTCCTTACCACTTCTCAATGTAATGGCCTTGGCAGTTTCAAAACCTCCTTTTGGATTGACAATGGTTGAACTTGGAAGTCTCCCTTGCTCTCTAATCTGCCCCAAAAACTCAGAAATCTGCCCTAATTGATTCTTCATCTCACCCATCTCCTTTTGATGATTCGCCACTACTTGTGCTTGTAGTTGCATCTCTTTGGTTTGATTCTGCAATCCTTGCGACATAGAGGTTAATAACTCAAGAATTTTAGTATTATCAAGGGACGAACCTGAAGTTTGTTGGGTAGCTTGTGGATAGGCTTGAGATGGCACGAATGGCTTTTGGAGGAACCCAGGGGGCTGTCGAAATTGGCTTTGTTCTTGAGGTTGTTGTGACTCCCTCCACTTGAAGTTAGGGTGATCATTCCATCCCGGATTGTACGTGTTTGAGTATGGGTCACTTCTTTGTTGATTTTGGCCTTGATAGCCCCCGGCATTAGCACTCTCCCATCCTCCATTCTCAATTAGTTGAGGGCATTGATCATTGAGATGTCCTTGCATAGAGCACACGCCACATACACTTTGTCCTTGTATCTTCATCCCTTCGGCCATCTGAGACACAATGGAAGTGAGGTTAGCTAACTGAGATTGAATGTTGAACGTAGAACTTACCTCATTAACTTGATGTCGTGGGAAGTCTCTTAGTCCAAGTCCTTCGTATTGTTGTGCATTCAACGCACGATTGGCAATTAGGGTCTTGGTAGCCACCGGTGTTTTGTCAACCAACGCCCCTCCTGCTGAAGCATCAAGCATTTGTCTCTTAAGTGGAAGTATTCCTTCATAGAAATATTGAATCAAAAGCTCTTCCTTCATTTGATGTTGTGGGTATGATGCAACTAGAGCCTTGAAACGTTCATAGTATGCTGGGAATGATTCGCCTTGGCCTTGTTCAATTCCATTAATTCTCTTTCTCAAAAGAATAACTCTCGAAGTGGGGAAGAATTTCTCTAAAAATGCCCTCTTCATACTTTCCCACGAAGTGACCGTTCCGGGTGCTAATTCATAAAGCCAATCTTTAGCCTTTTCCAAAAGAGAGAATGGAAAAGCTTTAATCTTCAGAATACTTTCATCTACGTTGATGGGTGTCATGCTTGAGCATACTACTTCAAACTCTTTAAGAAGCTTGTTTGGATCTTCCATGGATAGCCCATGGTACTTCGGAATATGGTGCAACAAGCTTGACTTTAATTCGAACTCATCGGTCTTTCCTTGGGCAGCCGCGGGGTATTGAATGCAAAGGGGTGCGGCATTAGCCAACCCCGAGGCTGAAAGTTCTTTGATTGTCCGTTGCTGATATGATATTAACTAGCACTCAAATTAAACCCTCTTTTTATCAATTGTAGCAAAGTATGTAAGTAGGGATCGTTCTAGGCCGGGGATTAGGAGGGATTGCTAAATCACTTGAAAACTGACTCAAATACGTAAAAATAAGTTTAAAACACTAAACTACACTCAAAGAATGCAAAACTAAACTTTAAAACACCAAAACAAACCAAAAGACTCAAAACAGCAAACAAACACTCAAAACTGCCTTAAAAACACTTTCTGGGCAGTTTCTGACACCAAGGAAGAATTTGGACGAAAATTGGTTATAACTAGACTCAAGACACTTAAAAACACAAACTAAATTGATTTCTAACTAATATGACTCAACAAAGTAAAGGGGGATTGATTTTGGACGAATTTTAAAACAAAACAAGTAACTAAACTAAACAGATTTTAAAACGAAATTGGTTAAGGTGAATGGATGGAAGGCTAGCTAAGGGGTTCTTCTCCACACATGTCACACTTTCATACAAAACGATTTCCAATTGCTTCTCAATAAACCATGAATTCTCAACGCCCCAAGTTAATTAGGTCCGCTTAAATTAACCCTCAGATTTTCCTTAAGTTATTGAATTGGATGAATTGCATACGACAACCCAAAGCATTCCCCACAAGTTCCCTACATGAAAGCGCATAATAGAGATTCAAGCAAGGATCATTAAGTTCTATGAAAATCATAAGCATTGACGAGGCACTCGTAACTATGAAAGCGCATGATACTTAGGCCAAGAATTTACTTAACGCGATTGTGATCAACAACCTTTACTACTTGTAAATATAAGTTCATAACAATTAATTGAAATTCCCTTATATCCTAGCATCAAATTCATGCATGCAAACTAAGCGGGCCCTCTTAATCAACATACACAAACCAATTTTAATTCATATAGATAAGTAAATTGAATTCACAACTTATGAAACGCAATTAGAAGTAATCAAATCATATAGCAAGCATAAACATGGTTTTGAATCCCCCCCTAGCCAATGGGGGTTTAGTTCCTCATACTCGCAATTACATAAAGATAACTTAAATTAAACATTGAAATCAGAGATAGAAAACACCTAGAAACGCTCCAATACTCCCAATGCTTGGGCATAGGCACGACACAAGGTTGTTCCTTCTCCTTCCTTCCTTGCAATAGTCACGGCACAAGAGAGATGAATGTATTTGGGGGATGTATGAATGTAGGAAAATATGGTAGAGGGTGGTGACTAAATGGTGCAGCAAAGGGTGGTATTTATAGGCTGAAATTCGCAGCCCCTATGTAGCAAAGGAAAAGGATTTAAAAGCCTAATTTGTATAGGATAATAACACACAATCCTTGAAGGAAAAGGCTAAGGCTTTTAGAAACCAAGGGGGAAAGGAATAATCAGGTTTCTAGAAGTCCTAGAAAGGTTTGGGGCGTCACTTTTGTATGACAAGGGATAAGGCCTTCTAGAAAGGTTGTTTTGTGGCTGATTTCTAGGGAAACAAGGGATAAGGTGTGGTACCTTTGTAGGAAGGAATAAGGCTTCTAGAAATCAGGTTTTAGGTCTCCAAATAGGAAAAGAAATCCCTTTTGTAGCTGAAATCTTTATGCATTAGGATTAGGGAAAGATATGATAGGATAATGTTTGCTTGGATAAGATAAGCTAAGATAAGGTTATGGATAATGTTTTGGATAAGGTTTCTTCACTTGAGCTGATTCTTTGGCTTTAACTTTCCTTCTTCAAGGAGGAAACCTTGTTTGAGTAGGAGTCTTCAATCTTCTAGAAATCCAACTTCAACTAGGAATCATTCTTCAACTAGGAATCCATTGTTGACTAGGATTTCATCTTCAATTAGGCACTTTCCTACTTCAATTAGGAAACTTTGCATCTTCAATTCTTCAAATTCGTCCATTCTTAACTCCATTCTAGCTCAATTTTGCTCCAAAATGCTCCAAATTGCATCTTTTTATATGCTTTGCCCTTAAAACCTGAAAACACATGGAAATAGCTTAAAATACTACTTTAACTAAGAAAACATAACGAAAATGCATAAGAACAAGCTAACTAAGGTGCATAAATATGCCCCTATCAAATTCCCCCAAACTTAGCTTTTGCTAGTCCTCGAGCAAAACAAAACGAAACAAAGTAAACAAAACGAAATAAAACATGTAAAACACAACCTAAACCTTCCAACGTTGCCTCAGGGATTTCCAATGCAAATGACATGTTAAAAATCATCATTCCCACAGATTTTAGCCATCTTTATACTTAAGCACATACTTAATAATAGTCACTACTTACTAGCTCACATTTAATCAATTAAAACAATGTTTTGAATGTAGTAACATGCCTTAGAGAATTGCTCAATTCCTTACTAGTTATGCACTCAATTTTCACACAAATGTTCTGACTACACACCCTATACTAGTTATATGTGAGAAGATTGATGTAATTATGAAAACGAATGCTCACATATATGTCTAACAAAGAAAGCAATTTCCGGAGTTAACAACATGGTTAGATATGATCTCATGAATGGAATGCTACTACTTAGATGCGAGAACCAGTGACACCATATGCTCATACCAATTTCAAACTCCACAACTTGAAACACATAACACTCAAGATTAAAGTCAAGGGTTGTAACGGGGCTTAGGGTATTGGCTAACAAAGAAGGGTAAAGGATAAACAAACGTTCTTAAAGCAGTAGCAAGCAAAGTTATGAAATTGAAACTTAGAATTCACTTTAGAGTGCAGAAATCAACTTTAAACACAAAGGGGAAAGTTCATGCAACACTTAGGATCAAATTCAATGTTTTGAACCCTTTCTTCAACAACCAACAACTGAGAGCTCATTTTTATGCTCTTCCAACTCCTTTTCGTACTTTTCACAACTTTTTCTTTTTTCTTTCTATTTTGCATGAATTTTTACTTTATTTTATTTTTTTCTTTCTTTGCCGTGCCTCAATATGAACTTTGGCACACACCCATATCAAGAATCCTTCCCCCACACTTGTTTTCTGCAATACCATTATCAAAAGGAATTCATCTTGACTCATGCTTAACTACGCTTTAAGAACAAGGGTATGGATAATCCTAATCTAGGCTAGGTAAGGATAATGTGGGTTAACAAACAACATCGGCTAAACAAGGCTCAACGGGGTTAAACCTACAAAAACAAATGCATGGAATAAAGGTTTTTTGGCTATGGTGGTAACTACTAACTTCATCTTGAATATGTGTTATGCAATTCAATAATATGTTTTGAATGAAATTGGCATGAGTTCTAGCATTTGGAACTAAATGATGAAACGCCTTCTAAGTAGTAACCAAGCAAAGAATAACGAGATCATGCAACGACTTTAGAAAACAAGAATGCTCAGATTTTAACTCTCCAAATAAACATTTAGGCTCAAGTCTCACAAGGTTGTCGCTTTTGTTTGAGTTCCTTCCTTCAAGCATGTTACAAAAACTGATTTTACCTTTCTGATTACATGTGAATTAATAAGTTATACCCACAACCAAGCATAAACCAAAGAGTAAATCTAACTTTTATCCATGTTTATAACTCTCTTTAACAATCATGGAATTACAAACCGAATCCTCATCATTGTGTTGGAAGGTACCCTAAGACACAAACAAACACACAAAAACAACTCTTTTTGGGTTTTTCAAAACAATTTTTCAAATTTTTATAGGATTTTCAGATTTTTAAGTCAAAACACACTAAAACACTCTAAAACAGCTTAAAAACACTTAAGAACAGCAAGGAACAACATTGTAAGTTATGAGTGATAAAACCCTACGAATTTGCATCAAAACACTTTGGTTACCCCCCCACACTTAAATCAAACATTGTCCTCAATGTTTCAAGCATAAACTAACACACATAACACGTAAACAAACAAACAGCAACTAACATAACAAATATGGCAGAAATGAAATAAACAACAAAGAGAAGGGTTTAGGAACACAAATCTGGAATTGCAGTGCTCTCTAGGTCTTCCTTTGTTGAATGCATGGGTTGCCTCCCAAGTAGCGCTTTCTTTAACGTCTTGCAGCCGGACGATGCTCGATTGAAGGTTTATGGAACCCCATGGCATGGAGGGGTTTTTCCACAACCTGTCCTACGAAATACTTCATTCTTTGGGTCCTTGAATGGGATGGGATAATGATCCTGTCTTATTGTCATGTTTTGCTTCTCTAAATCAACACGAACTCTCCCACCACATTGTCTTCGATTAGGTACCTGCACCATACAAGGTAACAACCTATTAGTTGAAATAGGAATCAAAATTGGAATAGGTGGCTTACCTTTGTACGGCAAAGAAGTGGTAGCACTATGGACAGATGCACAAGGGGTGCACTCGGCCAGGTTTGGTGATTTCAAGGTTGGGGCCGTGCACTCTTTGTTGTTCACTCCAATTCCTTCCTCGATGGTGGGTTGTGGTACATTTTTCTTGACTAGTGTTGAACATTCCTGCCCTATATGTTCAATTACATTAATAGCACAACAAGAACGAACATCATTAGTATTCTCAACCGATTCAGAAATCTTAAAGTTAATCATATCACCACCAAAGGCCATAGTTACTGCTCCCTTGGCCACGTCAATCTTGGTTTGAGCCGTTTTCATGAATGGTCGTCCAAGTAAGAGTGGTGATGGTGGAGAGTGGGTTGAGACCTTCATATCAAGCACATAGAAATCTGCAGGAAAAATCAAATGGTCTACCTGCACCAAAACATCTTCCAACACTCCTTTGGGATATGCATTAGATCGATCGGCTAATTGAATAATAACACCATCATTTTTAAGCTTTCCTAGATTCATAGATGCATAAACAGAATATGGCATGACATTTATAGATGCACCTAAATCTAACATAGCATGATCAAACCTCGTATTGCCAATAACACAAAGGGATAGTGAAACTACCTGGATCTTTGCATTTAGGTGGTAACTTTCTTTGCAACAATGCAGATACATTCTCATTACGTGTACCACCTCTTTCTCCCGTATCCGTTTCCTTGTTGTACAAAGCTTCTTCAAAAACTTGGCATACTTCGGGATTTACTTTATAGCATCAAGGAGTGGGATATTGACATGCACCTTCCTAAACGTCTCAAGAACATCTTTCTCTTCTTCTTCGTTCTTGGCTTGCAAAAATCTGCTAGGAAACGGTACATTCGGAGGAATGACATTAGAATTAACTTGAATTGGACCTTCCTTACCTATGGTGGCCGAATTGGAATGCTTGGGTGGTTGCGGCAAGGGTGTTTCTACCCTTGCCGTGGCCTTTGCTTGGTCCTCCTCCTCAATTTGCAACTTCTCGTCCTCCTTGGGGGCAAATTTCGATGGTTGTGGCTCAGTTCCTACTTCTTTCCCGCTCCTTAGCGTGATGGCTGATGCGAAATAGATAAGCACACAAATTAAACCCTCTTTTGCCAAATTGTAGTAAAGATGTAAGTAGGGATCGTTCTAAACCGGGGATTAGGAGGGATTGCTAAACTCTTGAAAACTGACTCAATAATGTAAAAACAAAGTTTAAAACACTAAACTAGACTCAAAGAATGTAAAATTAAAAGTTAAAACACCAAAACAAAGCAAAGGAACCAAAACAGCAAATAAACACTCAAAACTGCCTTAGAAGCACAATCTGGGCAGTTTTGAGTACTAACACAAATTTGGACGAATTTATGTTATAACTTGACTCAAAACACTAGAAAACATAAACTAACACACTTTCTAACTAATCTAGGACTCTAAAATAAAGGGGGATTTTGTTTTGACGAAAATTAAAATAAAGAAAACAGATTGGAAATAGGGCAGATTGTAAAAACGATTTTGGTGAAATAGATGGGTAGAAGGCTAGTTAGGAGGTTCTTCTCCACACATGTCACACTTGCAAACAAAACGATTTTCAGTTGTTCTTCCAATAAATTATGAAACTCAACACCCCAAGTTAATTAGATACGCTTAAATTAACCTTCAAGTTCTCCTTAAGTTAATGAATTGGATGGGAAAGCGCATACAACAATTCAAAGCATTCCTCAAAGGTTCCTTACGTGATGAGCACAATAAAGATACAATCAAGAATCATGAAGCACAATGAGAACTATAAGTGTTGACGAGGCATTCGTTACTATGATGAGCATGAAACTAGTGCCAAGAATTCATTCAACGCGATCGTTTTCAAGCGACCTTCACTACTTGTGATTATAAGATTGTAACTATTAGGTGAAACTCCCTCATAATCTAGCATCATATTCATGCATGAAAACTAAGCGTGCACTCTCAATCAACATACACAAATAAGTTATCAATCAAGTAGATGAACGAATTGAATCCACAACTTATGAAATAACAACTGAATGTAATCAAATCATATTGCAAGCATGTACATGGTTTCGAATCACCCCCCAACTAAGGGGGTTTAGTTCCTCATACTCACAACACAAAGTTTATTGAATTGAAACATTGAAAACATATGAAAGATTACACCTAAAAGTTCCAGCAATCTGCAATAGACTAGCAAGCACATTCAAGAGCACTCCTTCTTCCTTCTTGCTGCGGCACAAGCTATGGAGATGGTTTGGATGGGTTTTGGATGATGGAGAATGGTGGGAAGGTGTCTAGGATGGGTGTATGGCACGGCTAGGAAGGTTTGGGGTCAGAAAATATGGATTTGGGTGAAGGAATGGGGCTGTTGAAGATGGTGCTTTGTTTCTGACGTGAATGGTGAATTTTTGGATGAATGGTCATATTTGTGGCTGCACAAGGATGTATATTTAAAGGGATTAGGAAATTAAAAACCCTAGACTATTTTGGTAAACAGAAATTAAGTCTAAAGCTCTAGAATTAAGGAAACAAATCAGAAAATTAAAGGAAAGGGCAAGGGAAATTCGGCTGGGGCTTAAAACACAAAAGGAAAGTGTTTTAAAGCTTAGAATCAGGAAATAAGGAAGAGGAAATACCAAGGGGAGTGCGGCAAGGGTTCAAAAGGTGCAAGAGATGTGTATTTGATGTCCTAGAATGCTTAGGAAGTCTTCATAATTGCTGGAACTTTCAGGGACATTTAGGAAAAATCAAACCAAAGTAGGAAACTTTGGCTTAACTTTCCTATTTCAAGTAGGAATCCTTGTTGGAGTAGGAATCCTTGTTCTTCTAGGAATCCTTATGTCATTAGGAATCCATTTTCAATTAGGAATCCTCATGTGATTAGGAATCCATCTTCAATTAGGAATCCTTCGTTGATTAGGAATCCTTCGTCGATTAGGAATCCTCCTTCATGGAAGCACTTTCCTACTTCAACTAGGAAACCTTGTTCAAGTAGGAATCATCATCTTCAAGTCCTCAAATTCGTCCAAACCTTGGCTCCAATTATGTGATAATCATTCCAAGCCCAATTTTGCTCCAAAAAGCTCCAAAATGCATCTTCTTGCATCCTTTGGCCTTAAAACCTGAAAACACATGAAAGTAGCTTAAAAGACTACTTTAACTAAGAAAACACCATGGAAATGCATAAGAACTAGCTAACTAAGGCGCATAAATATGCTCCTATCAAATTCCCCCACACTTAGCTTTTGCTAGTCCTCGAGCAAAACAAACAAAAGAAAGAAAACAAAACGAAACAAACTAACCAAAACAAAACCTAAACCTTCCAACGTTTGCCTCAGGGATTTCCAATGCACATGACATGTTAAAGATTGTTATCCCCACAAATTTGAGTCATCTTTACACAAGCACATTCTTAATTAAAGCCACTACTTACTAATTCACAAGTAATCAATTAAAACAATGCTTTGAATGTAGTAACATGCCTTAGAGAATTCCCTCAATTCCTTACAAGATATACACTCTATTTTCACTCAGATTTTCTAACTCCACACCCTACACTAGTCATATGTGAGAAGATTGATGTAGATATGAAAACGAATGCTCACATATATGTATCACAAAGAACGCAATTTCTAGAGTTAAGAAGCATGTTTAGATATGATCTCATGAATGGAATGCTACTACTTAGATGCGAGAACCAGTGACACCATATGCTCATACCAAATTCAAACTCCACAAATTGAAACACTTCAACTAGGAATCCATTGTTGACTAGGATTTCATCTTCAATTAGGCACTTTCCTACTTCAATTAGGAAACTTTGCATCTTCAATTCTTCAAATTCGTCCATTCTTTGTGCTCCATAAGCATGAACTCCATTCTGCTCAATTTTGCTCCAAAATGCTCCAAATTGCATCTTTTTATATGCTTTGCCCTTAAAACCTGAAAACACATGGAAATAGCTTAAAAGACTACTTTAACTAAGAAAAAATAACGAAAATGCATAAGAACAAGCTAACTAAGGTGCATAAATATGCCCCTATCAGTTGCCATGACTTCTTCTTCTCCTTCAAATTCAGATTCGACCTCTGAACTTGAACTAGGTTCACTAGGTTCTGGATGCCTCCTCTTTCTTCTCAAATCTCGTTCAAAATTGTCGTTAAAGTCCAAGATATGTTCACGAACCGGATGAGAACTCCGAGTCATAAACTAGTACCTAAAAAAAGAAAACAAAACAAATTAAGAAAACAAAGTAAAAGAACCCAAAACACACGGCAAACCAAGGGATTAGCAATTTTTGCTAATCCCCGGCAACGGCGCCAAAATTTGATGTGAAAATTAGGTTGACACACAAACTAAACCCTATTGATGACAATTGTAGTATTTAAGCAAGTAGGGATCGTTCTAAACCGGGGATTAACTAGGGATGCTAATCAACACAAATAAGACTCAAAAACACTAAACTAGACTCTATAAACTCAAAACTAACTTAAAACACTCAAAACAGCAAATAACGATAAAAAAAGACTCAATTTCGCACATGAAACATATGCATACGGCTCGATTTCCAGTTATTCTTTCGACAAACCATGAATGACAATGCCCCAAATTAACTAGATTGCACCAATTAATTTTCAGATTTCCCTAGATTCATTGAATTGAATGGGATACGCATTACAACCAAATTATTCTTATCACGGACCCTAACTATGGAATACGCATGATAGAGACACATATCAAAGATCATTAAGTTTAATGGAAATCATAAGCATTGACGAGGCATTCATAACTACGGAATACGCATGTTACTCTTGCCAAGGATTTACTTCACACGATCGTGACTAGCGACTTTTACTACTTATGAATATAAGTTAATAACGATTAGGTGAAATTCCCTTATATTCTAGCATCAAATTCATGCATGCAAACTAAGTATGCATCCTTAATCAACACACAAGAACAAGTTATCAATCAAATAGATAAGTAAACCACATTCACGATTTATGAAATCATAACTGGAGGAAATCAAGTCATATAAAACATATGATCATGGCTTCGAGTTCCCCTCTAACTATAAAGAAATAGAGGGTGGTGTCTAAATGGTTTAGCTAAGGGTGGTATTTATAGGCTGTAATTCGCAGCCCCTATGTAGCAAAGGAAAAGGATTTAAAAGCCTAATTTGTATAGGATAATAACACACAATCCTTGAAGGAAAAGGCTAAGGCTTTTAGAAACCAAGGGGGAAAGGAATAATCAGGTTTCTAGAAGTTCTAGAAAGGTTTGGGGCGTCACTTTTGTAGGACAAGGGATAAGGCCTTCTAGAAAGGTTGTTTTGTGGCTGATTTCTAGAAAAACAAGGGTTAAGGTGTGGCACCTTTGTAGGAATGGATAAGGGCTTCTAGAAACCAATTTTAATGGGTCTTCATCTGAAAATAAATCCCCCGTGCAGCTGGAATTAAATTAGGATAGGATTAGGATAAGATAAGATAAGATAAGGTTGGATAAGGTTTTGGATAATGTTCCTTCTTTTGAGCTGATTTCTTATCTTCCTTGACTTGGATTAATTTCTTCACTCTTTTCAGCACATTCCTAGCCTCTTGAACTTCAAATTCGTCCATCCATCTTGCTCCATTCATAAGCTATCCATTTGGTGCCCAAAACTGCCTCGAAATGCTCCAAAACTGCCTCGAAATGCTCCCTTTGTCATATGAACCTACAAACCCACGAAAATAGCTTAAAACACTATAATAAACATGATGTGAAAATTATGTTAACACACAAATTAAACCCTATTTGTGACAATTGTAGTAACGATGTAAGTAGGGATCGTTCTAACCGGGGATTAACTAGGGGTACTTATCACTTGAAAAACTGAATTAGAAACGTAAAAACAAAGTTTAGAATACTAGATTAGACTCAAAGAATGTAAATTTAAAAGTTAAAACACCAAAACAAAGCAAGGGAACCAAAACAGCAAATAAACACTCAAAACTGCCTTAGAAGCACAATCTGGGGAGTTTTGAGTACTAACACAAATTGGGACGAATTTATGTTATAACTTGACTCAAAACACTAGAAAACATAAACTAACACACTTTCTAACTAATCTAGGACTCTAAAATAAAGGGGGATTTTGTTTTGACGAAAATTAAAATAAAGAAAACAGATTGGAAAATAGGGCAGATTATAAAACAAAAACAGATTGTAAAATAAAATTGTAATGAATCAATGGATGATGGACTAGCTAAGGGGTTCTTCTCCACACATGAAATATATGCAACCTAAATCAATTTCCAGTTATCAATTTAATAAGTTATGAATCTCGACACTCCAAGTTAATTAGGTCCGCTTAAATTAACCTTCAGATTTCCCTAGAATCATTGAATTGGATGAATATGCATCGCAAACAAATTATTCCTAACAAGTTCTCTATATGAACAGCATGATAAAGATACAAGTTAGAATCATTACGTTCCTTGGAAATCATAAGCATCGACAAGGCATTCGTAACTAATCAAATCATATAGCAAGCATAAACATGGTTTCGAATCCCCCCCTAGCCAAAGGGGGGTTTAGTTCCTCATACTCGCAAAGCAAAGATACATAAATTTAGAAATTAAAATCCCAAAGAAAGAAAACACCTAGAAGGCTCCAACTTGGCAGCAAGATCATCAACGAATTCTCCTTCCTCCTTGCTGCGGCAGAGAACTTTAGAACAGGTTTTGGGTGGTATTTAGGGTGTAGAATGGATGGGGAATGGTTGGGAAAGGTTTAGGGTTGATGGGTGGTGCGGCTAGGGTTGTTTTTGGGCAGAAATTAGGGACTTTGGTGATGGAAAGGTGCGGCAAAGAGCAAGGGACAAATTCTGGCGTGAATGATGTGAATGGGAGATGATTTTCTAAATTGTGGAGAGGGTGGTGTTCGGCCAAAGGGTGTAAAACACATATATATAGGCACCTAAAACCCTAAAGAAATCAGGTTAGACAATGGGCTAGGGTTTAGGTGCGACATAGGGTTAAAAGTCCACAAGGAATTAGGGTTTCTAGAACATTAGGTGCGGCATGGGCTTAGGGTTTGTAATCAGATTTTTTTGCATGTGAACAAGGCCTAGGTGCGGCTGATTAAGTGGGCTAGGGTTTGGGTTTAGGGGCGGCATAGGGCCAAGAGGTAAGGATAGGTCATCCAAAAGCCCAAAGCCAAGAATAGAAACTCTCGAAATTGGAAACCTCCAAGAATAGAAACTTCCAACTTTAGAAACTTTGGTTTCCAATTCCAAATTCTTAGTTCTTCACTTTCATTTCTTCATTTCTTAAGCTCCTTTGACCTTCAAACTCGTCCATCCCTCGTGCTCCATTTGCATACACCACATTCCAGCTCAGTTTTGCTCCAAAAGCTCCAAATTGCATCATTTCATGTAATATGTCCTTTAACCCTGAAAACACATGAAAGTAGCTTAAAAGACTACTTTAACGAAGAAAACATAACAAAAATGCATAAGAACTAGCTAACTAAGGCGCATAAATATGCTCCTATCAAAACATAAACAAACTATGAAAATGCAAGAAAACAAGCTAACTAAGTCGCATAAATATGCTCCTATCAAAGTTCCAGAAGAGGAGGAGATACTTTTCTTCAAACTTCATTGGTCCCCCAAGGAGGAGCTTCCTAGGTCTTCTTTATTCTCATGGGTTGCCTCCCAATGAGCGCTTTCTTTAACGTCTTCCAGCCGGACGATACTTTTCTTCAAACTTCATTGGTCCCCACACCATGGAATTGATCTTTGAATGGAAGGTGATACTTGAAATGATCCGGTAATGGTTTAAATTCCAAAATGGGTGCCTGGATCATTGAACCCAACAACATGTCAGTATAAAACGAACTTGAAATTTGAGGAGGTGGCTTACCTGTGTGTTGCGACAAGAACACGAGTACATCCTCCACAACATGGTCCTCAAAACTTCCATGCATTGGATCTATGAATGGAGGGGGATAGTGATCCTTCCTGATTATGGCATTGAGATTCCTAAAGTCCGTGTAAATTCTCCCACCAATTTGGATTCGATTGGGCACCTGCGCCAAAGAAGGTAACAACCTATTAATTGAAATGGGAATTTGAATTGGAGGAGGTGGCTCACCAATGTGCTGCAATGAGGACTCGAAAGTAGCAGCATATTCAACAATTTCACTAGGCTTGCTCTCGGCCAGAGTGGGCATTAGGGCAGTGATTTGTCCCGTGTCATCAAATTCAACTTCTTTGGGGATGGTTGTCTCAAGTACATGCTCTTTGATGAATTCTATATAATCCCCAGCCACTTTTTCCTCTTGAATCTTTGGAAAGGTTTCCAAGATGTCTTTCTTTCCCAAATCTTTTGTGGATTGCATAAACCTGCTAGGGAAAGACACATTTGGTTGAATAGGGTCAAAAATAATTGAATTTGAAACAACCTTACTCGAATTGGGTGGCGTAGGAGCCTTAAAAGGTTGCGGCACAAAGTGCTCTTCCCTTGCCTTGGGTGTTTCTTCTTCCTCCTCCTCAATTAGCAGTTGTTCGTCCTCCTCTTGGCTTTGTTTGGACGCCTTTGGTTCAGCTCCAACCTCCATGGCACTTCCCAAAGTGATGGCTTCAGTAATTTCAAAATCTTCCATTGAATTTACAATATTTGCGTTGGAGAATTCACTTTGTTCTTAAATTTGTGCCATGAACTCCACAATCTGCCCAACTTGCTTCTCTAATTCATCCATCTTTTTGGCTTGATTTTGCATCCTCTTGGTTTGATTTTCTGCTTCATGTGTCAAAGAGGTGAGTAATTGAACAATTTGGTCATTATCTATTGACGTACCTGAATTTGTTTGGGAAGATTGTGAGTGAGGTTGTAGTGGTGCATATGGCGTTGTATAGAACCCTTCATATGGCTGCCAATATTCTCCTTGTTGAGCCTCCTTGGCTTGATTTTGTGAGCCCCGCGCCAAAGAAATTAATTCCTCAAGAATTTGATTATAATCTATTGACGACCCTGAGTTTGGTTGGGCATATTGTATATGAGGTTGTGGTGGCTGCGTAGGACTTGAATAGAACTCCTCATACGGCTGCCAATATCCTTCGTGTTGAACTTGTTGAGATTCCCACCGCATAGAGTTTGAATGATCACTCCAATCTGGATTGTACATGTTGGAAAACAAATTGTTCCCTGATTGGTTATGATCATGATAACCCCAGGTATTGACATTCTCCCAACCACTTTGTGAATGTTGAGTTGCTTGATATTCTTGCCTATAAGACGCACCAAATGTAGGGACACTTTGTCTTGTGGTCCTTTCGGCATACTGCGACAATTGAGAAGTAAGATTCGCTATTTGAGCTTGAATGTTAGCAATTGCCATATCTTACTTCTCTAGTACCTAAAATCAAAGAAAGAAAACTAAATCAAATATCAAAAGTAAAAGACACGAACAGAAACAAAAGGAGATTAGCAATTTTGTTAATCCCCGGCAACGGCGCCAAAATTTGATGTGAAAATTAACTTGACACTCAAATTAAAACCCTATAATCGTAGTATATGTAAGTAGGGATCGTTCTAGCCGGGGATTAGAAGGGATGCTAATCAACACAATTAAGACTCAAAAACAATAAACTAGACTCTATAGACTCAAAACTAACTTAAAACACTAAAAACAACAAGAAACACTCAAAAAGACTCAATTCTAGACCTAACAAGTGATTTGGACGAAAATAGAACTTCAAAGACTCAAAAGACTAAAAGGAAACAAGTTTTGACTCTAAAAACAAGGTTTAAAAACAAGGGGTTTGGTTTGAAAGAATTTAACTTTTAAAACATAAACTTTGTAAACAAACTTAAGAAAAACGAATTTGGATGAAAAAGAATGGTGAAAGGAGTGTTTTAAACTTGTTTTTAGGTTTTTGAAGAGGAAGTGGAAGACATGGCAGCGGACAACCGAACGATCAAGGAGCTTTCCGCTTCGGGATTGGATAATGCCGCACCTCTATGTATCCAATACCCTAGGGCGGCTCCGGACAAAACTGCCGAGTTCGAATTGAAGTCAAGCTTGTTACATCACATTCCGAAGTACCATGGGCTGTCCATGGAAGATCCGAACAAGCATTTGAAGGAGTTTGAAGTCGTTTGCTCAAGCATGACTCCGGTGAACGTGGATGAGAGCATCTTGAAGATGAAGGCCTTTCCCTTTTCTCTCCAAGAGAAGGCGAAAGATTGGTTATACGAATTGGCTCCCGGAACTGTCACATCATGGGAAAGCATGAAACGAGCTTACTTGGAGAAGTTTTTCCCAACTTCTCGAGTCATCCTCCTACGAAAAAGGATAAGTGGAATTCAACAAGATGAAGGTGAGTCGTTTCCTACATATGAGGGTGAATGGTGTAGTAAATTATGGTAGAGGATGGTGAATGATTTGTGCGGCAAGGGTTGGTATTTATAGGCTGGAATTCATGTCAAAATCCCTAAGGATTTGGATAGGTTTCTGAAATTAAAATGGGATAAGGATTGTGAAACCAAAACCCAAGTGGAATGGGTTAAAACAATAAAAACCAAAGAGGATTAGGCTAATAAGGTGCGGCACTAATTCCTACAAGAAGAGGGATATATTTGGCCTAAATCAAGAGGGAAAAGGATTGAGATTTCAGGTTCTAGAGCTTCTAGAAAAGGGGGAAAACGCCAGATTTTTAGGTGCTTCTAGAAAAGGTGTTTTAGCACCAATTTAGGGGTTCTAGAATCTGAAATATATAGTTTAAATACATAATTATCCCTTAGAAATAGCTAGAATCAAGGCACAAATTGATTGGGATAAGATAGGATAAGATAAGTTTAGGTTAGGCAAGGATAGGATAAGATAAGATTGGATAAGGTTTTGGATAATGTTCCTTCTTTTGAGCTGATTTCTTATCTTCCTTGACTTGGATTTATTTCTTCACTCTTTTCAACTCATTCCTAGCCTCTTGAACTTCAAATTCGTCCATCCATCTTGCTCCATTCATAAGCTATCCATTTGGTGCCCAAAACTGCCTCAAAATGCTCCAAAATGCACTTTCTTGCCAACTTTGTCATATGAACCTACAAACCCACGAAAATAGCTTAAAACACTATAATAAACATAAACAAACTATGAAAATGCAAGAAAACAAGCTAACTAAGTCGCATAAATATGCTCCTATCAAAACACTCGCTTTGAATCTGCCATGTTAGATTTAGGTGCTTCTATAAATGTTATGCCATACTCAATTTATGCATCTATGAATTTTGGAGTGTTGAAAAATGATGGTGTAATCATACAATTGGCCGATAGATCTAACGCCTATCCAAAGGGAGTTTTGGAAGATGTTCTTGTGCAAGTAAATCACTTAATCTTTCCGGCGGATTTCTATTTTCTCGAAATGGATGAATCAGACCATACCCCTTCATTGCCCATCCTCCTTGGAAGGCCATTCATGAAGACGGCCCGGACTAAAATTGACGTGTTTAATGGAACTTTGTCCATGGAATTTGATGGGGAAGTTGCTAATTTCAATCTTTCAGATTCTATTAAGTACCCTAGTGAGGACCATTCATTTTTCTCTATTGATATAATTGACTCTTTGGCGCAGGGATATCTTGAAGATTTGAATGACGATGTGCTTGAAAAAGTCATTACAAGAGGCATGGAACTCAAAACCATGGATGGAGACCCTATGCATACCCACGACACACATGAATCATTCCATGCCGTGGTTTCTAGTGAGGAATTCATTGAGTTGGTTGCTGCCCTTGAGTCATTACCTAAGCATGGTGGTATGTCTCCTAACTTCGACTAACAAGTTGCTTCCGTCAATAATTCAGGCACCTGTCCTTGAACTCAAACCATTACCAAGCCATTTGAAGTACATTTTCTTGGGAGAAAACGAGACCCTACCTGCCATCATTTCCTCATACCTCACGGCACAAGAAGAGGAGAAACTAGTGCGTGTGTTGAAGGAGTTCAAATCTGCCCTAGGTTGGACCTTGGCCGATATCAAAGGTATAAGTCCTACAACATACATGCATCACATATTTCTTGAAGAGGGGGCCAAACCAACTAGAGATGCTCAATGCCGTCTCAACCCTCCAATGATGGAAGTTGTGAAAAATGAGATAATCAAGCTCCTTGATTGTGGAGTGATCAATCCTATCTCTGATAGCCGTTGGGTTTCACCTATTCAATGCGTGCCCAAGAAATCTAGAGTGACGGTTGTAGAGAATGCAGAGAATGAGCTTGTACTCATACGAATCCAAACCGGTTGGCGAGTATGCATTGATTATAAGAAGCTAAAAGCCACCACAAGGAAGGATCATTTCCCATTGCCGTTCCTAGATCAAATGCTTGAAAGGTTAGCGGGTCATTCCTTTTATTGTTTTCTTGATGGATACTCGGGTTATAATCAAATTGTCATTGCCCCGGATGATCAAGAAAAGACCACTTTTACTTGTC
>VIEB01001889.1:0-14526 GCA_006547085.1 Malus baccata | reverse complement strand
TGGAAGCTAAAGCCACCCGGACTAATGACTCTAAAGTGGTTGCAGATTTGATTAGAACTAATATTTTTGCAAGGTTTGGCATGCCACGTGTCATCATAAGTGATGGAGGATCGTACTTTTGCAACCGGACCATAGAGGCGTTATTGAGGAAATACAATATCAACCATAGGGTTTCTACACCTTACCATCCTCAAACGAATGGCCAAGCCGAGGTTTCCAACCGTGAGATCAAACAAATTCTAGAGAAGACCGTCGGGCCTACAAGGAAGGATTGGAGCTTACGGTTAGATGATGCACTTTGGGCATATTGTACGGCGTACAAGACACCCATTGGAATGTCCCCATTGCGGCTCATCTATGGCAAGCCGTGCCATCTCCTTGTTGAATTGGAACACAAAGCTCATTGGGCCGTCAAGAAGTTCAATATGGACCTAAATGCTGCAGGGAGTCATAGGAAGTTACAACTAAATGAACTTGATGAGATAAGGCATGAAGCGTACGAGAATGCTAGCATTTACAAGGAGAAGACCAAAGTTTTCCATGATAAGATGATTCGAGGCAAAACATTCTCTGTAGGGCAGAAAGTGCTATTGTTCAATTCCCGTCTACGGTTATTTCCCGGTAAGTTACGTTCTAAGTGGATTGGACCGTTTGTTATTACTAATGTTTTTGTTCATGGTGCAGTCCAGATCCAAAGCTTGAAAATGGGACATGAATTCAAGGTGAATGGGCATCAATTGAAGCCCTATTATGAGCATTTTGAGGAGCATGCCCTGGAAGACATTCCCTTGCATGTCGTGGGCTCTAATGGGGAGTAATTGCGTTCTTCGTCCGGCTGCACGACGTTAAAGCAAGCGCTTCTTGGGAGGCAACCCATGTATTCAAATAAGGAAGATCTATGAATTGCTTCACAATCGGTTTTGCATTTCTAAAAACCTTCCATTTACTACGTTTTTTTTTACTTTGTTTGTCATTTTTAGTTGTTGCTTTTTTTATTGGTGTGGATTTTTGGTAAACAAGATGCTTTTTCATTGATTTTTGTAGAAAAGGAACATTAAGTAGAAAATTACAAGAGGGAGCCCTTCACAAAGGTTGCTTAGGAGAAGTCTCAGTAGTCGGAGGAGCCTCAGCAGTCGACGGGGCCACAGAAGGAGGAGGTATCGGAGGTTGATCATTTGGAGCTTCACTACACGGTACAGCCCCAGAAGACGAAGGCAAATGTTGTTGGAACAAACCCACAAACCTACGATGATCAAGTAAAATCTGACCATCAGTTTCCTGCATCTGGTCAGTTTTCCTCTTCATGTTTATGGCATAGTTGTGTGCGAGCTTGTGCAACTGTTTATTTTCATGCTTGAGGCCTCTAATCTCCTGTTTGAGACTCATCACTTCAGCCGCCAACGATTCAACTTGACGGGTTCGAGCAAATAGGCGTTGGGCCATGTTGGACACAGAACCCGCACACTGCACACTAAGAGCCAGAGACTCCTTAACAGCCAACTCATCAGACCGTCTGGAAAGCAGTCTGTTATATCTAGGGGTGACAAGGTTCCGGGCCACCACCGCAGCAGTCAGGTCATTCTTCATCACCGAATCCCCAACGGTAAGGGGGCCAGTAAGGGATATGAAGGATGGGCGCCATATGTTGTCTGGAGAAGGCGGGACTGCCTCTTCACCAAGGTTCAAGTCAAAACGACAGTCGAAAGGGCCAGACATTTTCAGAGGTGTTAAAGAAAGAAGAGGTCGGACAGGTCAAGATCGTAGAAGTGCAAGAATGGAGTTTTTACAGGTTGAAATTCAAGTGTGCTTTGAACGTCCTGCGTACCTCTATAAAAATCAAAATGTGATGGGATTTCAGAGATTGAAGAGGCGATCTCAGAATTCAAAGAGGCCAATTAAAAAATCGAAGAGGCGCCAGCTTTCTCAAAAGTTGGGCTTGCTCACAAACCACCTATTCCAGATATCGAAGAGTGTCAGCTTTCTCAGCCTCGTCAGCACCCGTCACACGCAAACTCAGCTTTGCGAAAATCACGAAAAAATTTTCGAATCATCGATCTCAGATAACAAAGATGCGCCTGTCTCTCTCAGCCTCGTCAGCACTTGTCACATGCAGAGAAAGCTTTGCGGAAATCACGGGCAGTTTGTCGAAGCGCCGATTTCAACCATCTGTCTTTCTCAGCCTCGTCAGCTTTGAGGAAATCACGGGCAATCTGTCGACGATTTCTGTTGAAATAGAAAACACGTGAAGTTTACTGTTGAATCATCCAACGATTGCCGACAGGAGCAAAAGAACAGTACCGGTTATTATTTCCTATAAATGTCGACCTTCACCCTCCATGGCAAGGCAGACATACATAACCTTCTATCATCTCCGAGAATGCCTTTCCAACAAACCCTCTCGAGTCACTCAGTGTTCCTTAAAAGTATTTCATATCATGAAGGTTGAAAGCAAGAGTATCTCATATCATGCTTTCTCCCTGTCCTTCTCCTTGTCGTTGTTTTAGGACAAGGAGAAAGAAAGCAATCAGCCAGCACTTGGTATCAATCTTCCGATCTGGACCCGACTACTTGGAACCCCTTCCTGATTGCTTACCTAGCCTTGCTCTCGAGTACTCATCTTCATCATCTTATGCTTCTGCTGCGTCTACCACATCTGCCTAGGGGAACAGATAAGGGAAGTGAAAATGATACCTCGAAGCATGTGGAGACAATTTGCCAATTCATCCTCAGCTAGGGACAAGGAGAAAGAAAGCAAGAGGTGGGCATTTGGAAAGATTGAAGAAAGAAACAGACGAACACCTCTACCTCGTGCCTGCCTGCCGTGCAGAAGAAACAAGCAGAGAAGAATGCACACTGCACAATCAAATCAACCCAGCATAAGGAGTCTGATGTGAAACCAAGGAACTCTCATATCTCTCGCTCAGAATTACGAACGAGTTGGAGATCAAAGCTGTGGAAAGACAACAAGATCACCTATCTCCAAAACCAGATTTGCGTTCTTAAACTCTACTTTGTCTAGTTTTTACTTTGCTATAGTTGTCATGTTTATTCGTTGTTTCTTTATTTGCTTGTTTTTGTGTGAGTTTATGCTTGAAACATTGAGGACAATGTTTGATTTAAGTGTGGGGGGGGTAACCATTTTGCATGAAATTCGTAGGAGTTTATCACCCATTACTTCTAGTATTGTGCCTTGCTGTTTTAAGTGTTTTTAAGCTGTTTTGGAGTGTTTCAGTGTGTTTTGACATAAAAAATCCGAAAATCTCATAAAAATTTGAAAAATTGTTTAAGAAAAAAAAAACCCAAAAAGAGTTGTTTTTGTATGTTTATTTGTGTCTTAGGGTACCTTCCAACACAATGATGAGGATTTGGTTTTTAATTGCATGACTGTTAAAAAGAGTTATAAACATGGATGAAAGTTTGATTTACTCTTTGGTGTAAGCTTGGTTGTAGTTATAGCTTATGAATTCACATGCAATCACAAAGGATAAAAATTAGTTTTTGTAACATGCTTGAAGGAAGGAACTCAAACAAACGCTACAACCTTGTGAGACTTGAGCCTAAACGTTTAATTGGAGAGTTACAATCTGTGCATTATTGTTTTCTAAGTCGTTGCATGATCTCATTACTCCTTGCTTGGTTACTACTTAGAAGGCGTTTCATCATTTAGTCCCAAATGCTAGAACTCATGCCCATTTCATTCAAAGCATGCTATTGATTTGCATAACACATATTCAAGATGAAGTTGTGTAGTTACCACCACCTTAGCCAAAATGCCGTGTGCCCTACTTCATGTTATGTTTAAGTTTAACCCCTTTGAGCCTTCGTTAGCCTACATTCTTTGTTAACCCACGTCATCCTCACCTAGCCTAGATTAGGACCATCCATACCCTTGTTCTTGAAGCATAGTAAAGCATGATTCAAATTGAATTCCTTTTGATTATTGTGTTGCATAAAACAAGTGTGGGGGAAGTGTTTCTCATGTGAGTTAGTGTGCCATAGGCATGGGTAGAAAGAAAAGAAAAGAAAAATTCGTGAAAAGAAAGAAAGAAGGAAGAAAAATATGAAAAGTATGAAAAAAAGAGTTGAAAAGATGTGAAAAAGAGTTCTAAAGTATTGTTTGTTGAAGAAAGGGTCCAAAAAGTTGTATTTGAGCCTAAGTGTTGCTTGAATCTTCCCTTTGTGTTAAAAGTTGATTTCTGCATTCTAAAGTGAATTCTAAGTTTCGATTTCATTACTTTGCTTGCTATTGCCTTAGGAACATTTGTTATCCCTATCTTTCCTTTGTTAACCATTACCCCAAGCCCAGTTACAACCCTTGACTTCTATCTTGAGTGTTATGTGCTTCAATTTGTGGAGTTTGAATTTGGTATGAGCATATGGTGTCACTGGTTCTCGCATCTAAGTAGTAGCATTCCATTCATGAGATCATATCTAAACATGCTTATTAACTCCAGAAATTGCGTTCTTTGTGATACATATATGTGAGTTTTCGTTTTCATATCTACATCAATCTTCTCACATATGACTAGTATAGGGTGTGTAGTTAGAAAATATGAGTGAAAATTGAGTGCACACTTTGTAAGGAATTGGGTAAATTCTCTAAGGCATGTTACTACATCAAAAACATTGTTTTAATCGATTAATTGTGAACAAGTAAATGGTGACTACGATTAAGTATGTGCTTAAGTGTAAAGATGACTCAAATCTGTGGGGATAATGATTTTTAACATGTCATGTGCATTGGAAATCCCTGAGGCAAATGTTGGAAGGTTTAGATTGTGTTTTATTTGTTTTGTTTCGTTTTATTTCTTTGTTTTGCTCGAGGACTAGCAAAAGCTAAGTGTGGGGGAATTTGATAGGAGCATATTTATGCGACTTAATTGGCTTGTTCTCGTGCGTTTACGTTGTGTTTCCTTAGTTATTTTAGCGTTTAAAGTCATTTTCGTATGGTTGTAGGTCTTCATAACAACGTTGGCAAGAAAAGTGCATTTTGGTGCATTTTGGATCAATATTGGGCTGAAATGGATTGCATGCATGAGGATGGACGTTTTGGGCATATGTGTGTGCAAGTGTGTGTGTGCAAATGCAAGGGTAAACAATGACAACTCATACACATGCAAACTCACGGCAAAGGGGAAGGAATTGTGCTTGTTTTGTGGCTGCAATGATGCAAAGAACATGTGTGTGTGCAAGTGTAACAGCTAGGATGATAACATGGCAGCAAACACATGGCTAAAAACCAAACACTCAAAACTGCCTAAAAACCACTTTCTGGGCAGTTTTGGGACTCTAACATAATTTGGACGAATTTTAGTTTTCTAATGACCTAAAACACTTAAAAACATATTCTAAGACAAGTTTTAGTTAATATGACACAAAGAAATAAGGTGGGATTGATTTTGGACGAAAACAAATAAAACAACACAAGAACAACATAAACAGATTTTTAGACAAAGTTAAGTAATTTGATGGGTGATAGATCAACTAGAGGGTTCTTCTCCACACATGATACACTTGCATTCAACTTTGATTTCCAATTGCTTCTTTCAATGAATTATGAATCTCAACGCCCTAGGTTAACTGTGATAGCACTTTTTTTACCTTCAAGTTTTCCTAAAGTTAGTGAATTGGATGAGAATGCACATGCAACAACTCAAAACATTCTCTAAAAGTCCCTTACGTGAAAAGCACAATAAAGGTACAATCAAAGATCATTAAGCTTCATGAAAACTATAAGCATTGACGAGGCAATTGTTACTATGAAAAGCATGAAACGTTTGCCAAGAATTCACTAAACACGATCGTTTATAAGCGACCTCCACTACTTGCAAACATAAAGTTGTAACTATTAGGTGAAACTTTCTTATGTTTTAGTTTCAAATTCCTGCATGAAAACTAAGTTGGCCACCTTAATTAAAACACAAAAATAAGTCATCAATCAAACGGTTAAGCAAATTGCATTCACAATTCATGAAATAACAATTAGACGTAATCAATTCATCTTGCAAGCATAATCATGGTATTGAATAACCCCCTAGCCAAAAGGCTTAGTTCCTCATGTTCACAAAACAAAAGAAAACAGATTTATACATTGTAAATATAAGAAAGAGAACACCTAAATATTCCAACGATTCGATGTTGAACGGCTAAAATCTTCAAGTACTTCGTCTTCCTCTCCTTTGCTGCGACATAGGGGCTTTGGGCAGGTTTTTGGGTGATTGAATGGTGTAGAATGGATGGGGGACGTATGGAAGTGTTTAGGGTTGAAGGGTGGTGCGGCTAGGGGTGGTTTGTGGCAGAAATTTGGGTGAATGGTGATGGAAAGGTGCGGCTGGAAGTGGTGCATTGTTTCTAGCGTGAATGGTGAGTTTCTGGATGATTTGTGGCTGCACAAAGGGAGTTTATTTAAAGGGTTTAGGAAATTAAAACCCTAGGTTCATTTGGTAAACAGAAATTAAGTCTAAAGCTCTAGAATTAAGGAAACAAATCAGAAAACTAAGGGAAAATAGGCTAAAGGGTGCGGCTAGGGTTTAAAACACAAAAGGAATGTGTTTTAATGCATAGAAACATGAAAGAGCCCTTTCCCTTGCACGGCAAGGAAAAGGAAAGGGCAAGGGAGTGCGGCAAGGGGTCAATAAGGGTTCTAGGCATTTGTTTTGTGTCCTAGAATGCTTAGGAAGTCTTCATAATTGCTGGAACTTCTAGGGACATTTAGGAAAAATCAAACCAAAGTAGGAAACCTTGGCTTAACTTTCCTACTTCATGTAGGAATCCTTCTTGGAGTAGGAATCCTTGTTCTTCTAGGAATCCTTATGTGATTAGGAATCCATCTTCAATTAGGAATCCTTCGTTGATTAGGACTCCTTCGTTGATTAAGAATCCTTCTTCATGTAAGCACTTTCCTACTTCAACTAGGAAACCTTGTTCAAGTAGGAATCATCATCTTCAAGTCCTCAAATTCGTCCAAACCTTGGCTCCAATTATGTGATAGTCATTCCAAGCCCAATTTTGCTCCAAAAAGCTCCAAAATGCATCTTCTTGCATCCTTTAGCCTTAAAACCTAAAAATACATAAAACTAGCTTAAAAGACTACTTTAACTAAGAAAACACCATGGAAATGCATAAGAACTAGCTAACTGAGGCGCATAAATATGCTCCTATCATCCTCGAGCAAAACAAAGAAACAAAAGTAAAACAAAACGAAACAAACCAAACAAACCACAGGGATTTCCAATGCACATGACATATTAAAAATCATCATTCCCACAGATTAAGTCATCTTCACACTTAAGCACATACTTAATCATAGTCACTACTTACTAGTTCACATTTAACCAATTAAAACAATGTTTTGAATGTAGTAACATGCCTTAGAGAATCCCTCAATTCCTTACTAGATATGCACTCAATTTTAACTCAGCTTTTCTGACTGCACACCCTATACTAGCTATATGTGAGAAGATTGATGTAAACATAAAAACGAACGCTCACATATATATATATATAACAAAGAAAGCATTTTTTGAAGTTAATAAGCATTTAGATATGATCTCATGAATGGAATGCTACTACTTAGATGCGAGAACCAGTGACACCATATGCTCATACCAATTTTAAACTCCACAAATTGAAACACATAACACTCAAGATTGAAGTCAAAGGTTGTAACGGGGCTTGGGGTGTTGGCTAACAAATGAACGGATAGGGATAACAAAGGTTCTTAAAGCAATAGCAAGCAACGTAATGAAATTGAAACTTAGAATTCACTTAGATTGCAGAAATCAACTTTTAAACACGAAGGGAAGATTCAAGCAATACTTAGGGTCAAATTCAATGTTTTGGACCCTTTCTTCAACGAACAACACTTTAGAACTCTTTTCTTTTTTTTTTACATCTTTTCAACTCTTTTCTTTCTTTTTTTCTCTTTTTTTTTTTTTTGCCGTGCCATATTATGAACTTTGGCACACACACACATATCAAATCCCCTCCCCCACACTTGTTTTCTGCAATACATTGATCAAACGGAATTCAATTGAGTCATGCTTTACTATGCTTCAAGAACAAGGGTATGGATGGTCCTAATCTAGGCTAGGTGAGGATAGTGTGGTTTAACAAAGAAAAGGCTAAACAAGGCTCAATGGGGTTAAACTTAAACATATAATGAATTAGGGCATACTGCAATTTGGCATATGTGGTGGTCTGATAGGAGCATATTTATGCGACTTAGCTGGCTTGTTCTTGTGCATTTATGTTGTTTTTCTTTAGTTATTTTAGTGTTTAAAGTCATTTTCGTGCAATTTCAGGTTTTAGAGACAAAGTATGCAAAGAAGTGCGAATTGGAGCATTTTAGAGCAAAATTGCGCTGGAATGTTGTGTATGCTTATGGAGCACAAGGAATGGACGAGTTTGAAGGTCAAAGGAGCTTAAGAAATGAAGAAATGAAAGTGAAGAACAAAGAATTCGGAATTGGAAACCAAAGTTTCTAAAGTTGGAAGTTTCTAGTCTTGGAGGTTTCCATTTTTGAGAGTTTCTATTCTTGGCTTTGGGCTTTTAGATGACCTATCCTTTCCCCCTAACCCTTGCCGCACCTACCCTTCTAGAAATCTGATTTCCTTGCCTTGCAAGGCATTCTAGAAGGCCCATCTCTAACCCTAGCAAACCAGCCACACCCTAGGCCTTTTTCCCATTAAAAATCTGATTGTTTTAACCTAATTTCTGATGGATTTGGGTTTTAGAGGCCCTAATCTAATTGCCCTAGGGTTTTGGATGCCTATATATACACATTATAACATCTTGGCCGAACCACAACCTGCCATATTCATTCTACACACCAGAAAACCTAGTTCTACAATCTGCCGCATCCTCCACCATTCTTGCCGAGCTTTCCACAAGCTTCCACCATCTTCCACCATCTTCCACCCATCAAACACTCATCCTACACCCCTTGCCGTGCCTCTACACCCGCCAAATTCTATTCTACATCATCAACACAATCCAGGAAGCATCACCACCCAATCTGCCGCAAGCAAGGAAAGGGGACAGATTCACTACAATTGTTTGGCTTTTCATTCTGAGTTGTTGAACAATTTTAGGTGTTTTCTATCTTATATTTCAATGTCTAATTCATGTAATCTTTGTTTTTCTTTAAGTATGATTGGCTAAATTCGTTTTGGCTAAGGGTGGATCCAAAACCATGATTATATATGTGAAATAAGTTGATTACTTCCAGTTATCATTGCATAAGTCGTGAATACAATTTGCTTAGCCGTTTGATTTAGAACTTATTCTTGTATGTTGATTGAGAGTGCACGCTTAATTTGCATGCTTGAATTTGATGCTAGGATATAAGTTTGTTTCACCTAATCGTTATGAATTTATATTCGTAAGTAGTGAAGGTCGCTAGTCACGATCGTGTTAAGTAGATTCCTGGCAAGAGTATCATGCTTTTCATAGTTACGAATGCCTTGTCGATGCTTATGATTTCCAAAGAATGTAATGATTCTAACTTGTGTCTTTATCATGCTGTTCATATAGAGAACTTGTTAGGAATAATTTGTTTGCGATGCATATTCATCCAATTCGATGATTCTAGGGAAATCTGAAGGTTAATTTAAGCAGACCTAATTAACTTGGAGTGTCGAGGTTCATAACTTATTAAATTGATAATTGGAAATTGATTTAGGTTGCATGTATTTCATGTGTGGAGAAGAACCCCTTAGCTATTCCATCATCCATTAATTCATCACAATTTTGTCTTACAATCTGTTTTCTTTACAATCTGTCCATTTAGTTTATTTTCGTCCAAATCAAATCCCCATTTATTTTGAAGTCCTAGATTAGTTAGAAAGTGTGTTGGTTTATGTTTTTAAGTGTTTTGGTACAAGTTAAAACCCAAATTCGTCCAATTTGGTGCTTTGTGTTCAAAACTGCCCAGAAAGTGTTTTTAAGGCAGTTTTGAGTCTTTTGGTTGCTGTTTTGAGTTTTTGGTTTGTTTTAGTATTTTAAACGTTAGTTTTGCATTCTTTTAGTCTAATCTAGTGTTTTAAACTTTGTTTTTGCGTTTCTAATTCAGTTTTCAAGTGATTAGTACCCCTAGTTAATCCCTTGTCTTGAGTCTTGTTAAATTGTTTAGTTTCTGTTTTGTTTTGAATTTTGCACCGTGTGTGTGTGTTTTGTTTTTGTGCCGTGTATAGGCACCTTATTTCCTTACTTGTGCCGAGTATATTAAGTTGGTTACTAACCTTGTTTACTTTTGTGTGCAGGTACTAGTTTATGACCCGTAGCTCACAACCTGTTCGTGAGCATATCTTCGACTTTGACGGTGATTTTGAGAGGACTTTGAGAAGGAAAAAGAAATTTCAAGAGTCTAATCCTCCTAGTCCCGAACCTGAATTAGAAGAGCAAGAAGTTGAGGTTGAGGAGGAGGCCACGGCAGGATTTGAAGAGGAAGTACCAACCATAAAAATGCAAGAAAACAAGCTAACTAAGTCGTATAAATATGCTCCTATCATCTCTATGAATTAAAACTAATTTGTGTATGTTGGTTGAGAGTGCACGCTTAATTTTCATACATAAGTTTGATGCTAGGATATGAGGGAGTTTCACCTAATCGTTATGAACTTATATTCATAAGTAGTAAAGGTTGTTGATCACAATCATGTTAAGTAAATTCTTGGCATAAGTTTCATGCAATTCATAGTAACAAGTGCCTCGCCAATGCTTATGGTTTTCATAGAACTTAATGATTCTTGCTTGTATCTCTATTATGCGATTCATGTAGGGGACTTGTGAGGAATGCTTTGGGTTGTCGTATGCAATTCATCCAATTCGATAACTTTAGGAAAATCTGAGGGTTAATTAGTGCAATTCACGGTTAATTTGGGGCGTTGGGAATTCATGGTTTATTGAGAAGCAATTGGAAATCGTTTTGTATGCAAGTATAACATGTGTGGAGAAGAACCCCTTAGCTAGCTTATCATCCATTCAATTTAATCAATCTCGTTTTACAATCTGCTAGTTTTTAAAAGTTTTTGTTTAGTGTTAAATCTCATGAAGAACCAATCTCCCATTTATTTCAAAGTGTTATATTAGTTAGTAATCACTTTAGTTTGTGTTTTTAAGTGTTTTGATTCAAGTGGTAAACCAATTTCGTCCGAATTAGTGTTTGTGCTCAAAACTGCCCAGAAAGTGTTTTTAAGGCAGTTTTGAGTCTTTTGGTTGCTCTTTTGAATCTTTTTGTTTATCTTAGTATTTTAAACTTTAGTTTTGCATTCTTTGAGTCTAGTTTAGTGTTTTAAACTTTGTTTTCATGTTTTGAGTCAGTTTTCAAGTGATTTGGCAATCCCTCCTAATCCCCGGCCTAGAACGATCCCTACTTACATACTTCCTACAATTGATAAAAAGAGGGTTTAATTTGTGTGCTTATATATTTCGCATCAAATTCTTGGCGCCGTTGCCGGGGATTAGCAACTTTGCTAATCCCTTTGATTGTTTCTTTTCATTCATTTATTTTGTTGAAGTTTCTGACCTTGTTTTGGATCTTTGTTTTTAAGGTACTAGTTGATAGGAGCATATTTATGCGCCTTAGTTAGCTAGTTCTGATGCATTTTCGTTATGTTTTCTTCGTTAAAGTAGTCTTTTAAGCTACTTTCATGTGTTTTCAGGTTTAAAGGACATATTACATGAAATGATGCAATTTGGAGCTTTTGGAGCAAAAAGTGAGCTTGGATTGAAAAGGACATGCTTGGAACACAAGGTTGGGATGAAATTGAAGAGTGGAAGATTTGAGGTTTCCTACTTGAAGTAGGAAAGCTAAGCCTAAAAGTTTCCATTTTGGGTTGATCTTTCCTAAACCGGAATGGCCTTGCGTTTGAGCATCATTAGAAGGTTCCGAAGCGTTGGAAGACACAAAGAAAGGTGTTAGAATATTTTCTCATCCTTGCCGTGGGTTAGGGCTTATTTTCTCTTGGTTTTGGGCTTTCTAGAAGCCCTATCCACACTCCCACTAACCAGCCGCACCTTTCCCTTCTAGAACACCTATTTGCCTTGCCTTGCAAGGCATTCTAGAAGCCCTAACCCTAGCCCATTAAACTTGCCGCACCCTAGGCCCTTTTCCCACTAAAATTCTGATTGTTTAACCTATTTTCTGGTGGATTTGGGTTTCTAGAAACCCTAATCTGATTTGCTAGGGTTTTTAAGTGCCTATATATATTCATTAAACCTTTGGCCGCATATATCACCTTCTCCACAATTCAGAAAATAATCAACCAGCCATTCCCACTCCTTGCTGCAGCCACCATCCCCCTAATACCTTTTAGCCACCACTTCTCCATCCAAACCAGCCATTCCCACTTCTTGCCGCAGCCATTCCTTTACTCCAGCCACCATTCTACACCTCCATACACCAACCACACCCCTTGCCGCACCACCATACTATCCTAACTCCCTTCCAAAACCAAAATCACATCCAAAAATCCCCTAAACCCTCTCTGCCGCAGCAAGGAGAAGAAGAAAGAGGAGCTTGACGTGCAGAATTCAAAGTGGAATTGTTGGGCGTTTTAGGTGTAATCTTTCTTATGTCTTCGATGTTTCAATTCAATAAACTTTGTGTTGTGAGTATGAGGAACTAAACCCCCTTAGTTGGGGGGTAATTCGAAACCATGTACATGCTTGCAATATGATTTGATTACATTCAGTTGTTATTTCATAAGTTGTGGATTCAATTCGTTCATCTATTTGATTGATAACTTATTTGTGTATGTTGATTGAGAGTGCACGCTTAGTTTTCATGCATGAATATGATGCTAGATTATGAGGGAGTTTCACCTAATAGTTACAATCTTATAATCACAAGTAGTGAAGGTCGCTTGAAAACGATCGCGTTGAATGAATTCTTAGCATAAGTTTCATGCAATTCATAGTAACGAATGCTTCGTCAATGCTTATGTTTTTCATAGAACTTAATGATTCTTGCTTGTATCTCTATTATGCAATTCATGTAGGGAACTTGTAGGGAATGTTTTGGGTTGTCGTATGCAATCATCCAACTTAATAACTTGTGGAAAAACTGAGGGTTAGCCAAAGAGGACCCCCACGGCAGCAAGTACATGAGGTAAGTTCCACACCCGATATTCATTCACAATTAGCTAATCTTACTTCTCTTGTATCTCAGATGGCTGAAGGAATGAGGATGCAAGGACCAATGGTGTGTTGCGTATGTTCTATCCAAGGACATGCCTCGGAAAAGTGCCCTCAACTCATTGAGAATGGTGGATGGGAGAGCGCTAACGCAATTGGATTTCAAGGCCAAAACCAACCGAGGAACGATCCATATTCAAACATATATAATCCAGGTTGGAGAGACCATCCAAACTTCAAGTGGAGGGAGGCCCAACAACCCCAACAACAAGGAGGCTTTAGGCAACAACCCCCAGGGTTTTTCACCAAGCCATACGCACCCCCACATGTTCCACAACAATCTGCCCCAAATGTTTCAGGTACATCTCTAGACAATGATACACTCCTTAAGTTACTAACTAACTTGTCTCAAGGGCAAGAAAATCAAACCAAAGCTATGCAAAGCCAAGACAAAAGGGTGGATCAATTGGAGAAACAAATTGGGCAGATTGCAGACTTTGTGAGCAAATTTCGGGACCCAGGCCAACTCCTTAGTTCTACCATTCCAAATCCAAAAGGAGGTTTCGAAAGTGCAAAAGCCATATTGTTGAGAAGTGGAAAAAAAGTTGGGGCAGGTCCTAAACCATCTACATCAAGTCTCAAAGAAGATGAAAAACTACAATTTGAAGAGGAGGACACAAGCCCACCCACGGCAAAGGTGGACACACCCATGCCGCAAGCTTTTATAGGCCCAAATTTGTCCAATTCGGCCAATAAGGGTAAGAATGTGTCAAATTCACTTCCTACTAATGTTTTTCCTTCAAATGTCCCGTTTCCTAGTAGGTTTATGCAAACAAAGAAGGAGGAAGCTGAAAAGGACATCCTTGAGACATTTAGGAAAGTTCAAGTCAACATACCCTTTTTGGATGCAAACAAGCAAGTCCCGAGATATGCCAAGTTTCTAAAGGAATTGTGCACCACTAGGAAGAGGATGTCGACCAAGGAGGTTGACAAGGTAGGTGAAAATGTATCCGCCATCTTGCAATGCAAACTACCCCCCAAATGCAAAGATCCGAGTAGTTTTACAATTCCTTGTGTCATTGGAAACACTCGCTTTGAATCTGCCATGTTAGATTTAGGTGCTTCTATAAATGTTATGCCATACTCAATTTATGCATCTATGAATTTAGGAGTGTTGAAAAAGGATGGTGTAATCATACAATTGGCCGATAGATCTAACGCCTATCCAAAGGGAGTTTTGGAAGATGTTCTTGTGCAGGTAAATCACTTAATCTTTCCGGCGGATTTCTATGTTCTCGTAATGGATGAAATGGACCATACCCCTTCATTGCCCATCCTCCTTGGAAGGCCATTCATGAAGACGGCCCGGACTAAAATTGACGTGTTTAA
>VIEB01001888.1:7795-27159 GCA_006547085.1 Malus baccata | reverse complement strand
GTTGGAGCGTTTAGGTGTTTTCTTTCTTTTGTTTCTAATGTTTAAATTCATTTCCTTTCGTTTTGTTGTAAATATGAGTGGCTAAACCCCTCTTGGGTAGGGGTGATTTCAAAGCCATGACTATGTTTATTGCAATATAATTTGATAAATTCTAGTTATGAACTCTTGAATCGTGAATGCAATTGGCTTAACTATTTGATTGATAACTTATTTGTATTTGTTCATTAAGGGTCAACACTTAATTGGCATGCATAAATCCGATGCTAGAATATAAGAAAGTGTCACATAATTGGTGCGAAAATTACTTAACACACAAATTAAACAGATGTGAAAATTATGTTGACACTCAAATTAACCCTCTTTTTATCAATTGTAGCAAAGTATGTAAGTAGGGATCGTTCTAAACCGGGGATTAGGAGGGATTGCAAAATCACTTGAAAACTGACTCAAATACGTAAAAACAAGTTCAAAATACTAACTTAGACTCAAAGAATGCAAAACTAGACTTTAAAACACCAAAACAAACCAAAAGACTCAAAACAGCCCAAAAACACTCAAAACTGCCTTAAAACCACAATCTGGGCAGTTTTGAACACTAGACTCAAACTTGGACGAAAATTGATTTTATCTTGACCTAAGACACTTAAAAACACAAACTAAAGTGATTTCTAACTACTATGACTCAACTAAGTAAATGGGGATTGATTTTGACGAAATTGGACTTTAAAACATAAACTTCAAAAACAAACTTTAATGAAAACGATTTTGATGAAATAGAATGGGGAAAGGCTAGTTAGAAGGTTCCTTCTCCACACATGAAACATATGCATACGACTCGATCTCCAATTACTCTTTCAACAAACCATGAATGACAATGCCCCAAATTAACTAGATCGACCAATTAATTCTCAGATTTCCCTAGATTCATTGAATTGAATGGGATACGCATTACAACCAAATTATTCTTATCAAGGACCCTAACTATGGAATACGCATGATAGAGACACATATCAAAGATCATTAAGTTCAATGGAAATCATAAGCATTGACGAGGCATTCATAACTATGGGATACGCATGTTACTCTTGCCTAGGATTTACTTAACGCAATCGTGACTAGCGACTTTTACTACTTATGAATATAAGTTAATAACGATTAGGTGAAATTCCCTTATACTCTAGCATCAAATTCATGCATGCAAACTAAGTGTCGACCCTCAATAAACATACACAAACATGTTATCAATCAAATAGATAAGTAAACCACATTCACGATTCATGAAATCATAATTGGACGAAATCAAGTCATATAAAACATATGATCATGGCTTTGAATTCCCCTCTAACTATAAAGAAATTAGTTCCTCATGTTCGCAAATAAACAAAGATAAATAAATATAAACATTGACATAAAGATAGAAAACACCTAGAAACGCTCCAACAATCCAACGTCTTGAATGGCATGCACGGCTCCAAGTTGTCTTCCTTGTTCTCCTTTGCAAGTCACGGCACAATGAGGGTGTGATGGATGAATGATGTAGAGAAAATATGGTAGAGGATGGTGAATGAATAGGTGCAGCAATGGGTTGTATATATAGGCTGAAAATTCACATTCCTAGGTAGCAAAGGACAAGGTTTTAAAGACCTAAACTACATAGGATAATAACATACAATCCTACAAGGAAAACAAGTCAAAAACCCAAAGGGATTGGGAGATAAGGTGCAGCACAAAGAGTGTGAAATGATAAGGCTTCTAGAAACCAAAATCCTAAAGGAAATAGGGTAGAAAATTCGGCACAAAGTTAGGGTTCTAGAAGGATCATACAAGGCAGATTTTTAGGGGTTTCTAGAAAGGTTCTAAGCACCCTATGTGTAGGATAAGGTTAAGATCTTCTAGAAATCCCATTTTAAGAATCCTAATCTAGTTAGAAACCCCCCTAATTGGCTGAAATGTGGATAGTTTAGGATAAGGATAAGATAGGATAAGATAAGGTTTATTTGGATAAGATAAGCTAAGATAAGGTTATGGATAAAGTTTTGGATAAGATACCTTATCTTGAGCTGATTCTTTGGCTTTAATTCTTCTTCTTCATGTAGGAATACTTGCTTGAGTAGGAAACTTCATTCGTCTAGGAATCCATCTTCAATTAGGACTCCTACATTGATTAGGAATCCATCTTCACTTAGGAATCCTTCATGTAAGCCCTTTCCTACTTCAACTGGGAAACTTTGTATCTTCAATTCTTCAACTTTGAAACGCCTTCCTAGCTTCATCAATCTCTCAAATTCGTCCATCCCTTGTGCTTCATGTGCATGAACTCCATTTTAGCCCAATTTTGCTCCAAAATGCTCCAAATTGCATCATTTTGCTCACTTTGTCTCTAAAACCTGAAAACACATGAAAATAGCTTAAAAGTCTACTTTAACCAAGAAAACACAACATAAATGCATAAGAACTAACTAACTAAGGCGCATAAATATGCTCCTATCATAAACCCTCTTGTATCAATTGTAGTAAAGAATGCAAGTAGGGATCGTTCTAAACCGGGGATTAAGAGGGCTTGCTAAAACCTCTAAACTTACTCAAAAACATAAAAACAAAGTTAAAAACATTTGAATAGACTCAAAGGACTCAAAACAGCTTAAAACAATGAATTAGACTCTAAACTGACTCTAGGGATAGTTTTGGACGAATTTGGGTAAACTATGGATCATGGGCTAACTACAGGGTTCTTCTCTAAACATGACACACTTGAACATAAACCAATTTTCAGTTGTTCTTTCGATAAATCATGATACTCAACACCCCAGGTTAATTAAGTCCGCTTAAATTAACCTTCAAGTTATTCTTAAGTTATTGAATTGGATGGGAAAGCGTATACAACAATTCAAGCATTCTTCAAAAGTCCTTTTTGTGAGCAGCACAATAAAGATACAATCAAAGATCATTAAGCATTATGAAAACTATAAGTATTGACGAGGCATTTGTTACTATGATGAGCATGAAACTCCTGCCAAGAATTTATTTAACTCGATCGTTTATAAGCGACCTCCACTACTTGTGAATATAAGTTTGTAACTATTAGGAGAAACTCCCTTATTGATGTGAAAATTATGTTGACACACAAATTAACCCTCTTTTTTATCAATTGTAGTAAATATGCAAGTAGCGATCGTTCTAGGCCGGGGATTAGGCGGGATTGCAAAATCACTTGAAAACTGACTCAAATACGTAAAACTAGTTTAAAACACTAAACTAGACTCAAAGAATGCAAAACTAAACTTTAAAACACCAAAACAAACCAAAAGACTCAAAACAGCCCAAAAACACTCAAAACTGCCTTAAAACCACAATCTGGGCAGTTTTGAATACTAGACACAAACTTGAACGAAAATTGATTTTAACTTGACCTAAGACACTTAAAAAACACAAACTAAAGTGATTTCTAACTACTATGACCAACTAAGTAAAGGGGGATTGATTTTGGACGAATTTAACTTTTAAAACAAGAACTTTGAAAACAAACTTTGACAAAAACGTTTTTAGATAAAGTAAGATGGTGAAAGGCTAGTTAGAAGGTTCCTTCTCCACACATGAAACATATGCATACGACTCGATCTCCAATTACTCTTTCAACAAACCATGAATGACAATGCCCCAAATTAACTAGATCGACCAATTAATTCTCAGATTTCCCTAGATTCATTGAATTGAATGGGATACGCATTACAACCAAATTATTCTTATCAAGGACCCTAACTATGGAATACGCATGATAGAGACACATATCAAAGATCATTAAGTTCAATGGAAATCATAAGCATTGACGAGGCATTCATAACTATGGGATACGCATGTTACTCTTGCCTAGGATTTACTTAACGCAATCGTGACTAGCGACTTTTACTACTTATGAATATAAGTTAATAACGATTAGGTGAAATTCCCTTATACTCTAGCATCAAATTCATGCATGCAAACTAAGTGTCGACCCTCAATAAACATACACAAACATGTTATCAATCAAATAGATAAGTAAACCACATTCACGATTCATGAAATCATAATTGGACGAAATCAAGTCATATAAAACATATGATCATGGCTTTGAATTCCCCTCTAACTATAAAGAAATTAGTTCCTCATGTTCGCAAATAAACAAAGATAAATAAATATAAACATTGACATAAAGATAGAAAACACCTAGAAACGCTCCGACAATCCAACGTCTCGAATGGCATGCACGGCTCCAAGTTGTCTTCCTTGTTCTCCTTTGCAAGTCACGGCACAATGAGGGTGTGATGGATGAATGATGTAGAGAAAATATGGTAGAGGATGGTGAATGAATAGGTGCAGCAATGGGTTGTATATATAGGCTGAAAATTCACATTCCTAGGTAGCAAAGGACAAGGTTTTAAAGACCTAAACTACATAGGATAATAACATACAATCCTACAAGGAAAACAAGTCAAAAACCCAAAGGGATTGGGAGATAAGGTGCAGCACAAAGAGTGTGAAATGATAAGGCTTCTAGAAACCAAAATCCTAAAGGAAATAGGGTAGAAAATTCGGCACAAAGTTAGGGTTCTAGAAGGATCATACAAGGCAGATTTTTAGGGGTTTCTAGAAAGGTTCTAAGCACCCTATGTGTAGGATAAGGTTAAGATCTTCTAGAAATCCCATTTTAAGCATCCTAATCTAGTTAGAAACCCTCCTAAGTGGCTGAAATGTGGATAGTTTTAGGATTAGGATAAGATAGGATAGGTTAAGGTTTGTTTGGATAAGATAAGCTAAGATAAGGTTATGGATGAGGTTTTGGATAAGATTCCTTATCTTGAGCTGATTCTTTGACTTTAATTCTTCTTCTTCATATAGGAAACCTTGCTTGAGTAGGAAACTTCATTCGTCTAGGAATCCATCTTCAATTAGGACTCCTACATTGATTAGGAATCCTTCTTCATTTAGGAATCCTTCATGTAAGCCCTTTCCTACTTCAACTGGGAAACTTTGTATCTTCAATTCTTCAACTTTGAAACGCCTTCCTAGCTTCCTCAATCTCTCAAATTCGTCCATCCCTTGTGCCTCATGTGCATGAACTCCATTTTAGCCCAAGTTTGCTCCAAAATGCTCCAAATTGCATCTTTTTGCTCACTTTGTCTCTAAAACCTGAAAACACATGAAAATAGCTTAAAAGACTAACTTAACTAAGAAAACACAACATAAATGCATAAGAACTAACTAACTAAGGTGCATAAATATGCTCCTATCACTTATACTCTAGCATCATATTGATGCATGCAAACTAAGTGTGCACTCTTAATATACATACACAAATAAGTTATTAATCAAGTAGTTAAACAAATTGAATTCACAACTTATGAAATCATAACTGAAGGTAATCAATTCATATTGCAAGTATGTTCATGGCTTTGAATTGCCCCCAAGCTAAGGGGGGTTTAGCTACTCATAATTGCAACAAAATCAAAAAATAACAAAGTAGACATTAAAAGCAAGAACGAAGTACACCTAAAACACTCCAAAGTTCCAAGCTTGAAACGCCAAGGACCTTCATTTTCACCACCTTGTTGCAGCACAAGTGTCTAGGATGTGTATGGATATGTGGAAAGGTTAGGAATGTATTTAGGATTGGTGAATGTCTCGGCCAAGGGAAGATGACAATGTATGGGTGTTTTGGGATATGTTGGATGAATGTATATGTGAATGTGGTTACATGTATGGTGAATAGGGAATGGCTGGATGAATGATGGAGGTCATGGCAAAGGAATTGAAAGTGTTTGTGGGATGTCAAAATTATGGATCAAGATCGTTGTCCTAGGAATGGGAATGGTGGATGCATTTATAGGCTAGTATGAGGACCACTCCATTTCCTTTGCATGTGCAGTTTGCATGGGTATGTTGATAGGAGCATATTTATGCGACTTAGTTAGCTTGTTTTCTTGCATTTTCATAGGTTGAATTAGACCCTAAAGTGTTGCATAAGTATTCCCCTTGGGTTTAAACATTGATTTTTGCATGTAAAAGTGAATTCTAAGTGTCAATTTCATAACTTGCTTATTATTCTTGAAGAATGTTTGTTTATCCTTACCTTTCTTTGATTAGCCAATACCTTAGCCCCGTTACAACCCTTTGCTTCTATCTTGATTGTTATGTGTTTCAATATGTGGAGTTTGGAATTGGTATGAGCATATGATATCCCTGGTTCTCGCATCTAAGTAGTAGCATTCCATTCATGAGATCATATACATACATTCATAATTCCAGAAAATGCTTTTCTTGTCATAACATATGTGAGCATTAGTTTTCATATTTACATCAATCTTCTCACATATAACTAGTGTAGGGTGTGTGGTTAGAAAATCTGAGTGAAAATTGAGTGCATATCTAGTGAGGAATTGAGGGATTCTCTAAGGCATGTTACTACATTCAAAACATTGTTTAATTGATTAAATGTGAGCTAGTAAGTGATGACTATGATTAAGTATGTGCTCGAGAGTAGGGATGGCTAAAATCTATGTAAGTGGTGATCTTTGGTGTGTCATGTACCATTGGAAATCCCTGAGGCTATTGTTGGAAGGTTTAGGTTATGTTTTGTTTCATTGTTTTGCTCGAGGACTAGCAAAAGCTAAGTGTGGGGGAATTTGATAGGAGCATATTTATGCGCCTTAGTTAGTTAGTTCTTATGCATTTATGTTGTGTTTTCTTGGTTAAAGTAGACTTTTAAGCTATTTTCATGTGTTTTCAGGTTTTAGAGACAAAGTGAGCAAAAGGATGCAATTTGGAGCATTTTGGAGCGAAATTGGGCTAAAATGGAGTTCATGCACATGAAGCACAAGGGATGGACGAATTTGAGGAATTGATGAAGCTAGGAAGGCGTTTCAAAGTTGAAGAATTGAAGATACAAAGTTTCCCAGTTGAAGTAGGAAAGGGCTTACATGAAGGATTCCTAAATGAAGATGGATTCCTAATCAATGTAGGAGTCCTAATTGAAGATGGATTCCTAGACGAATGAAGTTTCCTACTCAAGCAAGTATTCCTACATGAAGAAGAAGAATTAAAGCCAAAGAATCAGCTCAAGATAAGGTATCTTATCCAAAACCTCATCCATAACCTTATCTTAGCTTATCTTATCCAAATAAACCTTATCTTATCCTATCTTATCCTTATCCTAAACTATCCACATTTCAGCCAATTAGGGGGGTTTCTAACTAGATTAGGATGCTTAAAATGGGATTTCTAGAAGATCTTAACCTTATCCTACACATAGGGTGCTTAGAACCTTTCTAGAAACCCCTAAAAATCTGCCTTGTATGATCCTTCTAGAACCCTAACTTTGTGCCGAATTTTCTACCCTATTTCCTTTAGGATTTTGGTTTCTAGAAGCCTTATCATTTCACACTCTTTGTGCTGCACCTTATCTCCCAATCCCTTTGGGTTTTTGACTTGTTTTCCTTGTAGGATTGTATGTTATTATCCTATGTAGTTTAGGTCTTTAAAACCTTGTCCTTTGCTACCTAGGAATGGGGATTTTCAGCCTATAAATACAACATAGTGCCGCACCCTTTCACTCACCATCTTCTACCATATTTTCACTACACCATTCACCAATCATACCTCTAGTGCCGTGAGTTTGCAAGGAGAAGAAGGAAGACAACTTGGAGCCGTGCATGCCATTCAAGACGTTGGATTGTCGGAGCGTTTCTAGGTGTTTTCTATCTTTATGTCAATGTTTAAATTTATTTATCTTTGTTTATTTGCGAACATGAGGAACTAATTTCTTTATAGTTAGAGGGGAATTCAAAGCCATGATCATATGTTTTATATGACTTTATTTCTTCCAATTATGATTTCATGAATCGAATCGTGAATGTGGTTTACTTATCTATTTGATTGATAACATGTTTATGTATGTTGATTGAGGGTCGACACTTAGTTTGCATGCATGAATTTGATGCTAGAGTATAAGGGAATTTCACCTAATCGTTATTAACTTATATTCATAAGTAGTAAAAGTCGCTAGTCACGATTGTGTTAAGTAAATCCTAGGCAAGAGTAACATGCGTATCCCATAGTTATGAATGCCTCGTCAATGCTTATGATTTCCATTGAACTTAATGATCTTTGATATGTGTCTCTATCATGCGTATTCCATAGTTAGGGTCCTTGATAAGAATAATTTGGTTGTAATGCGTATCCCATTCAATTCAATGAATCTAGGGAAATCTGAGAATTAATTGGTCGATCTAGTTAATTTGGGGCATTGTCATTCATGGTTTGTTGAAAGAGTAATTGGAAATCGAGTCGTATGCATATGTTTCATGTGTGGAGAAGGAACCTTCTAACTAGCCTTTCACCATTTTATTTCATCAATTTCGTGAGTCTTTAAAGTTTGTTTTCAAAGTTAATTTCGTCCAAATCAACCCCCTTGCTTTTAAATCTTGTTTTTAGAGTAAAAACGTGTTTCCTTTAAGTCTTTTGAGTCTTTAAAGTTCTATTTTCGTCCAAATCCCTTGGTAGGTCTAGAATTGAGTCTTTTTTATTGTTTCTTGCTGTTTTTAGTGTTTTAAGTTAGTTTTGAGTCTATAGAGTCTAGTTTAGTGTATTTGAGTCTTATTTGTGTTGATTAGCATCCCAAGTTAATCCCCGGTTTAGAACGATCCCTACTTGCATCATTACTACAATTGCCATCAATAGGGTTTAATTTGTGTGTCAACATAATTTTCACATCAAATTTTGGCGCCGTTGCCGGGGATTAGCAAAGTTGCTAATCCCTTGGATTGTTTTATTTCAATTTGTTTTAATTGAGTCCAGATTTTTACTTTGTTTTTGTTTCTTGTTTTTAGGTACTAGTTTATGACTCGGAGCTCTCATCCGGTTCGTGAACGTGAACACATCTTGGACTTTGACAACGATTTTGAGCGAGAATTGAGACGAAAAAGGAAGAATCCAGAACCTAGTGAATCAAGTTCAAATTCAGAAGCCGAAGTTGAGTCTGAGGAAGAGCAACCCACGGCAAGTGTGGGTGAAGTAGAGGAAGCCATGGCACAAGACAATCGTACAATCAAGGAGCTTTCCGCTTCGGGATTGGATAATGCCGCACCTCTATGTATCCAATACTCTAGGGCGGCTCCGGACAAAACTGCCGAGTTCGAATTGAAGTCAAGTTTACTACACCATATTCCGAAGTACCATGGGTTGTCCATGGAGGAGCCTAACAAGCACTTGAAAGAGTTCGAGGTGGTGTGTTCAAGCATGACTCCAATCAATGTAGACGGGAGTATATTGAAGATGAAGGCCTTTCCCTTTTCTCTCATGGAAAAGGCGAAAGATTGGTTGTATGAATTAGCTCCCGGAACGGTCACATCTTGGGAGAGCATGAAACGAGCTTTCTTGGAGAAGTTTTTCCCAACTTCTCGAGTCATCCTCCTACGAAAAAGGATAAGTGGAATTCAAAAGAAGAAGGTGAGTCTTTTCCTACGTATTATGAACGTTTTAAATCTCTTGTTGCTTCTTGTCCACAGCATCAAATGAAGGAGGAGCTTCTGCTACAATACTTCTACGAGGGACTTCTACCAATCGAACGACAAATGCTAGATGCTTCGGCGGGAGGAGCTTTGGTGGACAAGACTCCCATGGCAGCAAAGACGTTGATTGCTAATCGAGCGTTGAACGCTCAACAATACGAAGGTGTTGGCCAAAGAGGCACCACACGGCAACACCAAGTGAATGAGGTAAGTGCCATAACCGAACTTCAAAATCAAATGGCTAACCTTACTACTTTGCTTTCTCAGGTTGTGGAAGGGCCAAAAGTTCAAAATGTAAGTGCGTGTGGCGTATGTTCCATGCAAGGACATCCTACGGACACATGCCCACAATTGATCGAGAACGGAGGGTGGGAGACCCTAAATGGCGTGGGCTTTGGGCAACAATACCAACAAAGGAATGATCCCTTTTCTAACACATACAATCCCGGTTGGCGTGATCATCCGAATTTCAAATGGTGGGAAGCCCAACAAGGCCAACAACAAAATACATTTCGGCAACAACCCCCGGGTTTCTATCAAAAGCCATTCGCACCAAATCAAACTCAAATACATTCTGCCCCAACAAATCAGGTACGTCCTTGGATAATGATGCAATTCTTAAATTACTCAACACTTTGTCTCAGGGGCAAGAGAATCAAACCACAGCATTGCAAAGCCAAGCTAAAAGGGTGGATCACTTGGAAAAGCAAATAGGGCAGATTGCGGAGTTTGTAGGACAGTTTCGAGACCAAGGAAGACTCCCTAGTTCAACTGTTGCAAATCCAAAAGGGGGATTCGAAACCGCCAAAGCAATTACATTAAGGAGTGGCAAACAAGTTGGAACCGAACCCCAAGCATCCAATTCAAGTCAAAAAGAGGATGAAAAGCTACTGTTTGAGGAAGATCCCCAAACCTCAACCACGGCAAGGAAGGAGAAAACAATGCCGCAGCCTCCTATTGCACCTTTGTCGTGTCCTACACCTAAGGTAAGTCATAATTCTACCCAATCAAGTTCTATTCCACTAAACGTGCCCTTTCCTAGCAGGTTGACGCAAGCGAAGAACGACGAGGAGGAAAAAGACATTCTGGAGACGTTTAGGAAGGTGCATGTCAACATCCCACTCCTCGATGCAATAAAGCAAATCCCGAAATATGCTAAATTCTTGAAGAAGCTTTGCATAACAAGGAATCGGATTCGGGAGAAAAAGGTGGTACACGTAAGTGAAAATGTATCTGCGTTGTTGCAAAGAAAGTTACCACCTAAATGCAAAGATCCAGGTAGTTTCACTATCCCTTGTGTTATTGGTAATACGAGGTTTGATCATGCTATGCTAGATTTAGGTGCATCAATCAATGTCATGCCATATTCTGTTCATGCATCGATGAATCTAGGAGAGCTTAAAAATGATGGTGTTATTATTCAATTAGCCGATCGATCTAATGCATATCCGAAAGGAGTTTTGGAGGATGTTTTGGTGCAGGTAGACCATTTGATTTTTCCTGCAGATTTCTATGTGCTTGACATGGAAGATTCGGTACACTCTCCATCATCACCACTCTTACTTGGACGTCCTTTCATGAAAACAGCTCAAACCAAGATTGATATGGCCAAGGGAGCAGTCACTATGACGTTTGGTTTTACAGAAGCAAAACATCAAAATCAGGAAGGATCATTATCCCATCCCATTCAAGGACCCAAAGAATGAAGTACTTCGTAGGACAGGTTGTGGAAGCACCCCTCCACGCTGTGGGGTTCCATAAACCTTCAATGGAGCATCGTCCGACTGCAAGACGTTAAAGAAAGCGCTTCTTGGGAGGCAACCCATGCAAATAAAGAGGACCTAGGAAGCTCCGGCATCATAATCAGATTTGCGTTTCTAAACCCTACTCTTTATTGCTTTTACTTTGCCATATTTGTCATGTTTGCTAGTTGTGTTATTTGCTTGTTTTTGTGTGAGTCTATGTTTGAAACATTGAGGACAATGTTTGGTTTAAGTGTGGGGGGGTGAACAAAGTGTTTTTGTTGCAAAATTCGTAGGATTTTACCACCTAACATTTCAAAGGTTGTTTTTCATTGTTTTTAAGTATTTTTAGAATGTTTTGATGTGTTTTTATGTGGCTTTACCAGAAAATCCGAAAATTCAAGAAAAAATTTGAAAAAAGTTTTGAAAAAAACCCAAAAAGAGTCATTTTAAAGTTGTTTTTGTGTGTTTGTGTCTTAGAGTACCTTCCAACACAATGATGAGGATTTGGTTTTTAATTGCATGACGGTTAAAGAAAGTTACAAACATGGATGGAAGTTTGATATGCTCTTTTGTTTATGCTTGGTCATCGTTGTTGTTTACGAATTCTCATGTAATCACAAAGAAAAAAAAAATCAATTTTTGTAACATGCTTGAAGGAAGTAACTCAAACTAACGCTACAACCTTGTGAGACTTGAGCCTAAACGTTATTTGGAGAGTTAAAATCTGCGCATTCTTGTTTTCTAAAGTCGTTGCATGATCTCATCATTCTTTGCTTGGTTGCTACTTAGAAGGCGTGTCATCATTTTAGATCCAAATATTAGAACTCATACCCATTTCATTCAAAGCTTAAAACTGAGGGCATAACATATAACAAGATGAAGTTGTTTAGTAGTTATCACCATAGCCAAAAAGCCTTCAACCCATGCATTTGTTTTTGTAGGATTAAACCCTTTGAGCCTTATTTAGCCTATTTTTGTTGTTAGCCACATTATCCTTACCTAGCCTAGAGTAGGACTATCCATACCCTTGTTCTTAAAGGATAATATAAGTGTGGGGGAAGGGAAAATTTATGTGCCAAAAGAAGGGAGGAGGGCACGGGTTAGAAAAAAAAAAAAAAAAAGGGAAATTCGTAGAAAAAGAAAGAAAAAAAAAAGAAAAGGGTGAAAAGTATGAAAAGGAGTTGAAAGAGCATAAAATGAGCTCTAAGTTGTTGGTTGTTGAAGCAAGGGTCCAAAAAAGTTGAATTAGCCCCTAAAGTGTTGCATGAGTATTCCCCTTGGGTTTAAACATTGATTTTTGCATGCAAAAGTGAATTCTAAGTGTCAATTTCATTACTTTGCTTATTATTCTTTAAGAACGTTTGTTTATCCTTGCCTTTCTTTGTTAGCCAATACCTTAGCCCCGTTACAACCCTTTGCTTCTATCTTGATTGTTATATGTTTCAATATGTGGAGTTTGGAATTGGTATGAGCATATGATATCCCTGGTTCTCGTGTCTAAGTAGTAGCATTCCATTCATGAGGTCATATACATACATTCATAATTCCAAAAAATGCTTTTATTGTCATAACATATGTGAGCATTAGTTTTCATATTTACATCAATCTTCTCACATATAACTAGTGTAGGGTGTGTAGTCAGAAAATCTAAGAGAAAAATGAGTAAATATCTAGTGAGGAATTGAGGGATTCTCTAAGGCATGTTACTACATTCAAAACATTGTTTTAATTGATTAATTGTGAGCTAGTAAGTGATGACTATGATTAAGTATGTGCTCGAGAGTATGGAGGGCAAAAATCTATGTAAGTAGTAATCTTTGGTGTGTCATGTACCATTGGAAATCCCTGAGGCGATTGTTGGAAGGTTTAGGTTATGTTTTGTTTCGTTGTTTTGCTCGAGGACTAGCAAAAGCTAAGTGTGGGGGAATTTGATAGGAGCATATTTATGCGCCTTAGTTAGTTAGTTGTTGTGCATTTATGTTGTGTTTTCTTAGTTAAGTTAGTCTTTTAAGCTATTTTCATGTGTTTTCAGGTTTTAGAGACAAAGTGAGCAAAAGGATGCAATTTGGAGCATTTTGGAGCGAAATTGGGCTAAAATGGAGTTCATGCACATGAAGCACAAGGGATGGACGAATTTGAGGGATTGATGAAGCTAGGAATGTGTTTTGAAGTTGAAGAATTGAAGATACAAAGTTTCCTAGTTGAGGTAGGAAAGGGCTTACATGAAGGATTCCTAATCAATAAAGGAGTCCTAATTGAAGATGGATTCCTAGACGAATGAAGTTTCCTACTAAAGCACGTATTCCTACATGAAGAAGGAGAATTAAAGCCAAAGAATCAGCTCAAGATAAGGAAACTTATCCAAAACCTCATCCATAACCTTATCTTAGCTTATCTTATCCAAACAAACCTTAACCTATCCTATCTTATCCTAATCCTAAAACTATCCACATTTCAGCCACTTAGGAGGGTTTCTAACTAGATTAGGATACATTAAAATTGGTTTCTAGAAGCCCTTATCCACTCCTACAAAGGTGCCATACCTTATCCCTTGTTTTTCTAGAAATCGGCCACAAAACAACCTTTCTAGAAGGCCTTATCCCTTGTCCTACAAAAGTGACGCCCCAAACCTTTCTAGAACTCCTAGAAACCTGATTATTCCTTTCCCCTTGGTTTCTAAAAGCCTTAGCCTTTTCCTTCAAGGATTGTGTGTTATTATCCTATACAAATTAGGCTTTTAAATCCTTTTCCTTTGCTACATAGGGGCTGCGAATTTCAGCCTATAAATACCATCTTTGCTGCACCATTTAGTCACCATCCTCTACCATAATTTACTACACCATTCACCCTCATTGTGCCGTGAGTTTTGCGAGGAGAAGAAGGAAGAAATCTGGAGCCATGCATGCCATTCAAGACGTTGGATTGTTAGAGCGTTTCTAGGTGTTTTCTATCTTGATGTCAATGTTTAAATTTATTTATCTTTGTTTATTTGCGAACATGAGGAACTAATTTCTTTATAGTTAGAGGGGAATTCAAAGCCATGATCATATGTTTTATATGACTTGATTTCTTCCAATTATGATTTCATGAATCGTGAATGTGGTTTACTTATCTATTTGATTGATAACATGTTTATGTATGTTGATTGCGGGTCGACACTTAGTTTGCATGCATGAATTTGATGCTAGAGTATAAGGGAATTTCACCTAATCGTTATTAACTTATATTCATAAGTAGTAAAAGTCGCTAGTCACGATTGTGTTAAGTAAATCCTAGGCAAGAGTAACATGCGTATCCCATAGTTACGAATGCCTCGTCAATGCTTATGATTTCTATTGAACTTAATGATCTTTGATATGTGTCTCTATCATGCGTATTCCATAGCTAGGGTCCTTGATAAGAATAATTTGGTTGTAATGCGTATCCCATTCAATTCAATGAATCTAGAGAAATTTGAGAATTAATTGGTCAATCTAGTTAATTTGGGGCATTCTCATTCATGGTTTGTTGAAAGAGTAATTGGAAATCGAGTCGTATGCATATGTTTCATGTGTGGAGAAGGAACCTTCTAACTAGCCTTTCACCATTTTATTTCATCAATTTCGTGAGTCTTTAAAGTTTGTTTTCAAAGTTTTTGTTTTCAAAGTTAATTTCGTCCAAATCAACCCCCTTGCTTTTAAATCTTGTTTTTAGAGTCAAAACGTGTTTCCTTTAAGTCTTTTGAGTCTTCAAAGTTCTATTTTCGTCCAAATCCCTTGTTAGGTCTAGAATTGAGTCTTTTTTATTGTTTCTTGCTGTTTTTAGTGTTTTAAGTTAGTTTTGAGTCTATAGAGTCTAGTTTAGTGTATTTGAGTCTTATTTGTGTTGATTAGCATCCCTAGTTAATCCCCGGTTTAGAACGATCCCTACTTGCATCATTACTACAATTGTCATCAATAGGGTTTAATTTGTGTGTCAACATAATTTTCACATCACTTACTATTGTTTTAAAGAACGTTTGTTTTCCATATCCGTTTTTGTTGGCCAATACCTTAAGCCCCGTTACAACCCTTGACTTTAATCTTGAGTGTTGTGTATTTCAATTTGTGGAGTTTGAAATTGGTTTGAGCATATGGTGTCATTGGTTCTCGCATGTAAGTAGTAGCATTCCATTCATGAGATCATATTTATAAACATGTTATTAACTCCGGAAATTGCTTCCTTTGTCATACATATATGTGTGCATTCTTTTTTATTTTTACATCAATCTTCTCACATATAACTAGTGTAGGGTGTGTAGTTAGAAAATCTGAGTGAAAATAGAGTGCATATCTAGAAACCTTGTTCTAGAAACCTTATCCATCCTTGCCGTGAGTTTTCCTTGCATTAGAGGGTTTCTAGAAGCCCTAATCTGCCCTATCCTTTAGTGCCGCACCTATCCCTTCTAGAAAGCTGATTTCCCATGCCTTGCAAGGCATTCTAGAAGCCTTATCACCTCATCTCCTTACCTGCCGCACCTAGGAAGCATTATCCCTTTTTATTTCTGATTTCTAAGCTTTTTTCCTTGGGGATTTGGATTCTAGAAAGCCTAATCTGATTCACCTAGGGTTTTGGGGTCCTATAAATATGTGTGCCGCACCCATATCAACCCTAAACCTTCCCATACCATTCCCCATCCATTCTACACCACAAATAACCCCAAAAACCTGTTCTAAAGTTCTCTGCCGCAGCAAGGAGGAAGGAGAATTCGTTGATGAGCTTGCTGCCAAGTTGGAGCGTTCTAGGTGTTTTCTTTCTTTGGATTTTAATTTCTAAATTTATGTATCTTTGCTTTGCGAGTATGAGGAACTAAACCCCCCTTGGCTAGGGGGGGATTCGAAACCATGTTTATGCTTGCTATATGATTTGATTACTTCTAATTGCGTTTCATAAGTTGTGAATTCAATTTACTTATCTACAAGAATTAAAACTGATTTGTGTATGTTGGTTGAGGGTCGACACTTAATTTGCATGCATGAATTTGATGCTAGGATATAAGGAAATTTCACCTAATCGTTATGGACTTATATTCACAAGTAGTAAAGGTTGATGATCTCAATCGCGTTAAGTAAATTCTTGGCATAAGTTTCATGCAATCATAGTAACAAGTGCTTCGTCAATGCTTATGGTTTTCATAGAACTTAATGATTCTTGCTTGTATCTCTATTATGCAATCATGTAGGGGACTTGTGGGGAATGCTTTGGGTTGTCGTATGCAATCATCCAATTCAATAACGTTAGGAAAATCTGAAGGTTAATTTAAGCGGACCTAATTAACTTGGGGCGTTGAGAATTCATGGTTTATTGAAAAGCAATTGGAAATCGTTTCGTATGCAAGTATAACATGTGTGGAGATGAACCCCTTAGCTAGCCTTCCATTCACCCATTTAAACCAAATTCGTTTTACAATCTGTTTTGTTTTACAAAGTTTTTGTTTTGTTTTCAAATTCGTCAAAACCAAATCCCCCTTTATTTTCAAGTGTCAAAATAGTTAGAAATCAATTTAGTTTGTGTTTTTAAGTGTCTTGAGTCAAGTCAAAACCAATTTTCGTCCAAATTCTTCCTTAGTGTCCAAAACTGCCCCGAAAGTGTTTTTAAGGCAGTTTTGAGTGTTTACTTGCTGTTTTGAGTCCTTTGGTTTGTTTAAGTGTTTTAAAGGTTAGTTTTGCATTCTTTGAGTCTAAATTAGTGTTCTAAACTTGTTTTTACGTATTTGAGTCAGTTTTCAAGTGATTTAGCAATCCCTTCTAATCCCCGGCCTAGAACGATCCCTACTTACATTCCATACTACAATTGATAAAAAGAGGGTTAATTTGAGTGCTAGTTAATATCATATCAAATTTTGGCGCCGTTGCCAGGGATTAGGAACTTTGCTAATCCCTTGGTTTGTTATTTTTGTTTTTCTTATTAGATCAGATTCTTATGTTCTTTTGTTTCTTGTTTTAGGTACTTGTTTATGACTCGGAGTTCTAATCCGGTTCACGAACATATTTTAGACTTTGACGACGATTTTGACCGTGAGTTGAGACGAAAGAGGAAGAACCCGGAACCTAGTGAATCAAGTGCAAGTTCCGAGTTCGTTTCTGAATTTGAAGAGGAAGTGGAAGACATGGCAGCGGATAACCGAACGATCAAGGAGCTTTCCGCTTCGGGATTGGATAATGCCATACCTTTATGTATCCAATACCCTAGGGCGGCTCCGGACAAAACTGCCGAGTTCTAATTGAAGTCAAGCTTGTTACATCACATTCCGAAGTACCATGGGCTGTCCATGGAAAATCCGAACAAGCATTTGAAAGAGTTTGAAGTCGTTTGCTCAAGCATGAATCCGGTGAACGTGGATGAGAACATTTTGAAGATGAAGGCCATCCCCTTTTCTCTCCTAGAGAATGCGAAAGATTGGTTGTACGAGTTGGCTCCCGGAACTGTCACATCATGGGAGAGCATGAAACGAGCTTTCTTGGAGAAGTTTTTCCCAACTTCTCGAGTCATCCTCCTACGCAAAAGGATAAGTGGCATTCAACAAGAAGAAGGTGAGTCTTTTCCTACGTATTATGAACGTTTTAAATCTCTTGTTGCTTCTTGTCCACAGCATCAAATGAAGGATGAGCTTCTTCTACAATACTTCTACGAGGGCCTTCTACTAATCGAACGTCAAATGCTAGATGCCTCAGTGGGAGGAGCATTGGTGGACAAGACCCCTACGGCTGCAAAGATGTTGATTACTAATCGAGTGTTGAACGCTCAATAATATGAAGGTGTTGGACAAAGGAGCATGCCACGGCAACATCAAGTCAATGAGGTATATGCTATAACCGAACTTCAAAATCAAATGGCTAACCTTACTACGTTGCTTTCTCAGGTGGTGGAAGGTCCAACAGTCAAAACCGTAGCTTCTTGTGGCGTATGCTCCATGCAAAACCACCCTACGGACAAGTGCCCACAATTGATCGAGAATGGAGGGTGGGAGACACTCAATGCCGTGGGATATGGCAATCAATACCAATCCCGTGGTGATCCGTTTTCCAATACTTACAATCCCGGTTGGCGTGATCATCCGAATTTCAAATGGCGAGAACCACAACAGGGCCAACAACAAAGCGGATTTAAGCAACAATCCCCGGGTTTCTATCAAAAGCCGTTGGCACCACCACAAGCCCAAGCACAACCCGCCCAAAGCAATGCAGGTAATTCAAGTGATAATGATAAGATTTTTCAATTACTTACTACTTTGACGCATGAAGTCCAAACTCAAAACAAAGAGAGGCAAATCCAAGACAAGAGGCTGGACAACTTGGAGAAGCAAGTGGGACAAATTGCCGAGTTCATGGGGCAATTTCGTGAGCAAGGAAGGTTGCCTAGCTCAACGGTGGTCAATCCGAAAAGTGGATTCGAATTTGCAAAAGGTATGCATTTGCGAAGTGGAAAGCGAGTCGGATCTGACCTCAAACCATCCAAGTCACGTTCCAATGAGGAGGAAGAGTTGAGAATTGAAGAAGAGGAACAAAGGCCACTCACTGCCAAGGTGGAACCAAAATTGCCGCAAGCTACAAGTGATCCCAATTCATCCAATTCATCCAATAAAGGTAAAAACGTGTCAAGTTCAGTTTCTACTAATGATTTTCCTGCAAATGTTCCTTTTCCTAGTAGGTTTAAGCAAACAAAGAAAGAAGAAGCGAAAAAGGACATTTTGGAGACGTTTTGGAAAGTTCAAGTCTATATCCCCCTTTTGGATGCAATCAAGCAAGTCCCGAGGTACGCCAAGTTCTTGAAGGAACTTTGCACCAATAGGAGGAGGATTTCGACCAAGGAGGTGGTCAAAGTAGGTGAAAACGTCTCAGCCATCTTACAACGCAAGCTGCACCCAAAACGCAAGCTGCACCCAAAATGTTAGACCTAGGTGCATCTATAAATGTCATGCCATATTCAATTTATGCATCTATGAACCTAGGAGCGTTGAGAAACGATGGTGTGATCATACAATTAGCCGATAGATTTAATGCCTATCTAAAGGGAATTTTGGAAGATGTTTTAGTGCAGGTTAATCATTTGATCTTCC
>VIEB01001887.1:15646-35723 GCA_006547085.1 Malus baccata | reverse complement strand
AGTATTAAACTCGCATTGTACTTATGTACTAACATTTTTGTTTATGAACTCAAACTAATTATGCAAACATATGCAGGTTGAGGATGAGCTTAATGTCCCTAATAATCACATATCCGAAACCTTGAGATGTATAGCACATGGCCCTCGAGATGAAGTAACAAAATATTCTGGATATTCTGTTAATGGTTGTAATTTTCACACCAAGTCTCATGATGATTCACAAGTCACTCAAAACAGTGGAGTAAGCTTAGTGGCCAATATGATGCAAATTTCAAGCACTAAGGATAAGAATCCTATTATCGCATATATGACTTTTTATGGGGTGATTCAAGAGATATAGGAACTTAATTATAACGCATTCATGCGTGTAGTATTTAAGTGTGATTGGGTTGAAAATAAAAGTGGCATCAGATTAGAAGAGTTTGGGATCAAATTAATTGACCTCAACAAAATTGGACATATGTCAAATAGTTTTTTTTTAGCTACTCAAGTGGAGAAAATATTTTACATTGCAGATCCAGAGGATTCAAGGTGGTCGGTTGTATTGCCAGGGCCTCAGTATGATTGGCTACATGATGATGAGCTAGGAGATACTATAATTGAACATGAATGTCTTACTACTAAATTGCCGCCCGTTGAGTCATTTGATGTACTAACTGAGGAGTTTGATGATATCTACATGCAGGATGACTGCGAAGGCATTTGGGTTGAAAATACATAGTATATCACTCAAAGGAATATCTACTCTATTTCATATGTTATTGAATGCTATGTTGAATGCATATTTTTAAATTACATTAGGACTTTATATTTTCTCCATACTTTTTTATTTATCTTGTTTAGCTGTTACTTATTGGTAAGGCTTAATTTTTTAGAGATTATTAGGCTGAGATGAAGTATGATGATAATGTTTGTGGAAATGGGAGTTGAATTCATGTCGTTCTTTTTTTTTCGAGTATTGACAATTGTCACACAATTAGGGAGTGTTTGTTTTTTGAAATGAACATTGGAATTGAATTGAATAAAGGTTGGTTTTATGATTTTGGAGAATGGCCAATTGCCTTATTTCTTTATTTTTCTTTCTTCCTCAACCAAATATTGGCATGAGCCTATCCGTTTAAGGTTCATTCAATTTTGTTCTATGGCTGAAATATCGACTGTTTGCATTTTAATTTACATCAGGTTTGACATAATCTTAAATTTATATACAATACAGTCTATTGCATGCAATCCACATTGGGTATTGATAAGATACTAATTGCCACATTTTTTGTAGGCAACTTTGGTCAACTTTGAAGAAGAACAATCTTCATGGATTGTTTGGATATGTAGACCCTGGCAGAATCTCTCAAAAGGCTGGCAGAAAGGAACAAAGATCAAATGCACTGGCTCTTAGATTACAGAACTGCAAAAAATGACAATTAATTTTTGCTCCATATAACAAAGGGTTATTAGTACTATGTGTTTTGAATTTTTTGTTCCTAGCAGATCAATAGTTGACCATTGTGTAACAAAGAATGCAATTATTTATGTTTTGTAGGTTTCATTGGTTGTTGGCTATTATTGACCCTTATGAGGAATTAGTGTATTATATGGACTCGCTTAATTGGATACAAATAGATCCTGGAATGAAGGACATTGTTGAATTGTAAGTATTTGGATATACGTTTGTCTTTATTTCATGCATTTCAATATTTGTATATATTCATGTGTTCTTATCCTCTATGTGCAGAGCACTGAAGATGTTTAAAGCTCAAAAGGGAATAAAGGGTCGAAAAAATATCAATTGGAAAGTAGTAAAGGTAAGGAACATTGTGTTTTGACTTTAAATTAATATGACTAACTTACATTTTATTCTTTTTTATTTGTATATGCAGTGCCCTTTGCAAGAAGGAACTGTAGAATTTGGATATTATGTGATGAAATACATGAAGGAAATCATTGATGATCCGAACTGCTCAATTATTACCAAGGTTAGTACTACTATTACAAAGAGCACTTAAGCGGGTGTATTCACTACTATCTTATTAGTATTAGTTCTTTGTAGGTAATTTATAGTTCAGGCAAATTAATTTACAGCTAACGATGATTTTTACTCAAATTATTGGCAACCCATGAAGGAAATCGGCATAACTGAACTAAATTACTTGAATGTTCACACTATTGATGATGAGATGGATTGTTGTTAGCGTGATTTGTAGTGTTTAATTAAAGTTAATTACAATAGAAATTGGAACTTTTGAATCTTCCAAAAGATGCCCAATTGGATTTTAGCTCATCAAAACCATCATAGGTATTCGTGTATTGAGTTGATTCAAGTCATCAATGGGTTTGTTTTTGTTTTCCTCGTCTAGATTTAGATTCTAATTCTTGATTTATTTTTTGTCTTCAATAAAATTGTAATGCTAGTCTATCTTTAGTTTACATTTGAATGTGATAAATAAGTAGGTTCAGAGTTGATTTTGTTAAGCCATGTTGTGTTTGAGCTTGGTGTTATTTACCATCAAGATGAGGCCCTTAAAGTTTAAATATTTTGTTGGACTGCTTGACGTTTTATTAGCTCTACACCAAGTGGAAAAAAAAAACACATTAGCGGAAAATACAAGTAAAGAGCCCTTGTTCTTTTTGGGCTAGTTGATGCTAATTGACCACCTCCTTATTAGTTAAATGATTGAAATTAGTTTTTGTCGTGACATGTTCTCTTTGGTTGTGATTTGTTGCAATTCAAAGAAAAAGCTACATACACTCAATAGGAAATTGATGCGTTAAGAATAGAGTGGGCTGAGTATGTTGATGACTTCATCCCAATAAATGAAACACTAGATTAGATGGTTTGTGAAATTTTAAATTAAGTGAACTTATAGTTTTATTTTAGTAGGAAACTCTACACATTATATTGTCATTTGTAATACTTTGGTAGTGGATGAGTTACAAATTTATGAAGCAATACTATTTAATTTGAGGTAAATATCTTACAAATTTATGAATTATGTAAGTCTTCTTATATATGTCATCATACATATTTTAGGACATGTATTGAATCGTTTATGACACGCTTTGTGTTTCGTTGGTTATATTCAATGACGCTGCAGTGCTATGGTACATGATGCTATACAGATGTCATGTTTACTATACCATGACGCTCATTCTTAGGTGTCTCTCAAAGCTATACATGACACTGTGCGTATGTCATGATTGGTATATCATGACGCTTATTCCTATGTTTATGACACTTATTCCGTGTCTTAAATGGTAAAAGATGACACAAGTTCTTAATTCAATGACGCTTGTTAGGCGTCCTCAAAAGTAATACATGACATTCTTTCAACGTCATAAAAAATATATTTAATGACACCCACAAAGATGACGCTAAACCCTTGCGTAATTAAACGTTTAACATGACCCATAAAATGCGTCATGTATGTAAAAATTTGTAGTGGTGTACTTAGTCGGCAAGCCAGGGCTTAGCTCTTAGGTGAGGCTTAGGCGGATTTAAGTGAATTTATTAAATAACAAATAACTAAGTCCCTATTTATACTTCAAAAAGTACATAATTGCATTGGAATACATAATTTGCAAAATAGAATTAATGACGTATAGATTATAAAGTATTAGAACATAATGAAAACATGGGAGACAAGCATATAATGTGTATTAATCTAGGTATTCAACAAGTCTCTTATAATTTATTTAAAAATATAAAATGCAAAATGAAAATTAAATATTTTCTATTTAAGTGAGAGCTGCAACCTAGACGGGTGTCTATGTATGTCGCCATTTCTTAATTTTCAAATGCCTAAGGATTAATTAGGACGATGGCAAGCCGTCTAACGCCGTTGGGGAGTTTTTAGAACAGTGGCAAAAATAAGTGTTTTTGAAGCAATTTAAGCCAAAGATGCCAAACCTTGTCTAGAAACCGTGCCAGAGTATCATATTCTTTGTTGAGCGTACTACTGTTGGATCATTATGCTAATTTAATAGAAAATGCATCAAAATGCCGACACACAAATCATAGCCTATAAGCGATGCCCCAAAAATATAACTCGCATCATACTAAAGCCAAAACAAATAAGAAAAATTACAAATTTAAACAGGAATAGCATAGTTCAACAGTTACACATACGCAAAAAGCTAAACAATTAACATTGTCCTTCATATAGTGATCAGCAATAACCAAAGTACAGTAATTTCCAGGAAATAAATTAAGTTTCAAGCCATATTTCAATGGACACAAGCAGCAGCACCTGCAAAAAGTTGAGCAAACTTATAAGGTGGTGTTCAGATTCGCATGTTAGAAACATACAAGACATGATTTCGACTTGATTAAACTACAACGGATCACCAATAGATCGATAATAATAAAAAGTGATGTGTAAATAATGTTCTCTTGTTAGATTTACGTTATGAGACATATATTTATATTATCGGATCGTAAATCAAAATTGCACTATTCAAATTATATTCGACTTAATCAATACTTTAGATCTGTTATAGTTTGTCTAACAACTAATTTGAAATGACTTCATGATGCGACCATGGAGTTTTAGAATGACAAAATACTTGACTCCGTAAATTTTTTTTTCTTCTTATATACAGATTCTAATTTGATGACTATTTATACAATTTTATTTTTGTATTTTTCTAATATTACTTCAGTACAATCAGTATATGACTACATATTTAAGTAATTTAGATCCACTAGTTAAATTCTTTTGAATTGTTCAGTACACATCCAACCATTATACTTGCTGCAAACTAAAATGTTTGCTATGACATCAAAAGATATGTAATATGTAGTGCTAGAAGATGAAGGTCCTTTCGGGGCCATAAAGTTAAGGAAAGTCATATTTAAAACATTTATTTTTACCTCTAACACATACTTGTTAATTTTGACCTTTGAGCTTTTTCAATTCACTCAATTCAATAGCCAAAAATTAAAAAGGACGTGTGAGAAGTAAAAATAGGTGTGTGGATAGCACTACTCTAAAATTAACACTCTGAAACCATATTTTACATGCATGATCATGCTGACGGATTAGATGATTTCACAATGATTGGATGAAGATTTGACAAATTAGCTCCTTATAGATACCCTTTAGTATTAGCAATTAGTGCTGGAATATAAAACAGATGTAAAGTGGCCACTTTCGAGAGCTATCCCCCTAGCGCCGCTCCCTCTGTCCCAAAGAACACCTTAGCCGCGGGTCCTTCTTTTTTGTTGGGGTCGGTGTCAACCCCATCTTTTTCTTCCCTAATCACTTTTCCTTCTTCCCTAATCCTCATTTTCTTCCTTTCCTTTTTCTCTAGTCTTTGGTAGTTTTGTTTGAGTTTGTCTCATTTTCCTTGAATTTTGCCTCAATTTTCTTGAGTTCTGTCTCAATTGTTGATAAATCTTGTCGCTTATTAAAGTTTTATGTCTTTTTCTTTCCAAATTGTTGTTCCTAGCCGCGAGCTACTGCCCACTTGGTTCGGCTATTCAACTCCTCGAGTTATTCCTCCATAAACTTTAGTTTGGGGTCTGCCTTTAGTGTTGATGGCTGCCAAAGTTCAATTCTCAATATTTGGTAGGGTTATGGGAACGCTTTTAGCATGAGTGGCTTCCCCACCCCCATTTCCATTCATCCTTTCGGTTCGTTGGTTCTTCTTCTTGGTGGCGGCTTGGCGATGGTGGTGTGGCTATTTTGGTGAAGGAGGCTAGTTCTCATTCTCATATCTAACTTTTCGGCTTAGGCACTATTATGGGCTCACTTTTTGGACTTGTTTCTTTATTTTACTTATGGGCTGCACTTTTACTTTAATGTTGTGAATTATCTTTGGATTTGCCTCACTTTGTACTAGTGTGTTTTATTTTTAATGATAGTTGCTTTGACCAAAATAAAAATAACCTCTACTACTTAGTATTATGACATTATAACTATTATGATACTGAAAAGATAATTAGGCCTTTTTTATATTATCGACTTTGGATTATTGTAATTTTCGATGGCATGTAATTTAGTGAACAAAAATATGTGGAAACATTTTTTTTGTCTTTGAATTGAAGAGAGTATGCATATATATATATACCTTGAATTGGAAGCAAAGAAACTGAGTCAGAGGCATCACTTTCAACATTGGTGATGAGTTCTACTGCACGGGGCTGCTTCAGGCCATCTGATTTGTGAACATTGACATCAAGCTCAGCTGGATGGATCTTCCTCTTCAACATCCTCCTCATCAGCTTTGGCATTACAAACAATTAATTAGTTACGTTTTGAGGGGTTCCGGAATTACAAATTGTTTATTAGATCATTGAACTGGGAAAAGTAAGACCATTATTAACAGTTAAAAAGTAGTTACTATATATAGTGAGTACCCTTTATGTGTATCTAGGACAAAAAATGTGCTTCACAATTTCACAAGATAGGAAACAAATGACCCACCCAAGTTCAGTCCCCCACTTGAGATAAATTCAGTGTAAAATATCACTTGTATAAAAAAAAAAGAAAAAGGGAAGCATATGAACCAAATCATAAATAATCAAAAGAAATGACTCACTCGTTGCAGATTTTTTATTGGACTTGAATCCTCTTTGACGCGAGGAATGAGCTTCTTGGCAAATGCTAGGCCACTCTTTGTTCCCACATTCACCTTTTTCTGCATTTCTGGCTGGACTTTGCAGGAGTCAAGATTCAGTTGACCAACATCATGAACATGATCAGCCTGGAATAGGTCAGCTAGGGTTATTCTTTGACCTCTCTTCTTCCTTTGATCTTCATCGGTGATCTCGGAACAGTACAGATCAGGTGACGCAATACTGATTTCATAGTGGGACCCTTCAAATGGTGTAAGAGGAACACCACCAACGGTCAAGATCGCATGATCATCATCAGCTGGTTTCTCAATGGCATCAGAGTTTGACCCAACGTCCTCAAAACTGTGTCCAAATGTTTTAAACATTAAAGGATTCAGTTCTTCATCTCCAAAATTATCATCATAATGTTCATCATTGTCGTCGTCATTATCACTGTGTGAAAATCCATTGTTTTCCTGATCGTCCTCTTCGCTCTCCAAAACAAAATATTCGTTCTGGTTGAAGGATTTTAGAGGATTGAAACCCAAGGTACCTATCGTTAAAATGCCCTCCCTCCAGCCGTCAAGCCCGTCAACATCAACAAGTCCGACTTGCTTGAGAAATGCTTGTGTGCCCTTGTCATTGGTTTCCATTTCCAGTTCAGTCTTTTTCACACTTGCAGAAAATCCATCTGAGGAAAGCAAATTATTCTTCAGTTGGCACATAAAATAAATTCATAGAAAAATGATAAAAAACACTTTGTTAATAAAATAAATAAATAGGTACGATAATATATCAACTTAATTGATAATACATATAACATAAAAAAAATCAAACTAAAGTAAGAAATTCAATTCCATATATAAAGAGAAAAGTTAAGAAATAAAACCTTTGTGATGAAGCCGCTTATGAACCCAGTTGAAGATCTACATACAGAGAAAGAAAGAAGACCAATATTGGTGATATGCACAATGAACTATATTGGTTATAATTAATAAATTCTGCATTAAGTTAAAACATGATATAATAATGTGCATGGTTCTCCAACTAGTACGTACTAATTACCTTCATATTTTTCTGAGCAAAGTTGCCAATTATCAGAGCAAAGCCCCAGCGACTGAAACACAAACTGAAGAGGAATAATTATGAGTACCAGAATAAAAGGGCAGGGGCCAAGTGGGTTGCAGAGTCTGAAAACGACACGCGTCCAGAGCGGGGCCCTAAAATGCACCTGTGTTTGTGGGTGCATTGGCTTCTTTGACGAGCCACGATGTTGGGTCTCTGTGGCATGATCGATGTGCCGAAATTCTTGATAAGATGTGTTTAATTAATTACTCTCTCTCTCTCTCTCTCTCTCTCTCTCTCTCTCTCTCTCGCCGCCTGTCAATGAAGTTCTAAGTTTGCGTAAGAGTAAACTTTAACAATGATTTCTAAAATTTGAAAGCTTTAATGAAAATGAATTGAGCTAACTTTAATTTAACCAAAAATCATCATAAACTATTATTTAATCATAAGAACTTTAAATTTAATCATAAGAACACAATTATTCATGTATCAAGCTCTACAAACATAACAACTCATGAACTGCATTAAAAGCCCATATCAACAATAAATATTTTTTTCCAAACTTGCCCCTTACGGAATCCAACCAAACCCGTTATTTTATTCAAATCCAACTGTGATTGAAAATTAAATTTCATTTGCTTTTTCCATGACAAAGCATTAACGTCTACCTTGATTTTTACACCCTCTATTTCTCTCTTTTTTTGAGTTTTCTTCTCCAATCCTCTCTTCTTTTCCATGAATCTGCATAAACTTATCACCAATTTGTTTTCTTTTATTGAAAATTATTAAACAGATTTAGAGCAATTTTGTTTTTCATGCCCAACAATCAAGAGGTTGCATACAAGGATTATCATGTTGCTGGTTTTTTTTCGATATATGGAATTTGAAGCATGGAATCTTGGTTAGTTTTCTAGGAAAAAAGTTAAGTTTGTAAATTTGACAAAGCAACCAAATTCTTTTAGACTTATCATGTAACTCAAGTTGCTGCTGTAGGTTTTAAGATACTTCAAATTTTATCAAAACTTATCAAAATTTCCATCTGCTATGGTAGACTGAGAAGAGGAGAAAAAGAAAATGATAGAAGGAAGAGAAGGCATGAAAATAGAAGAATGTTGTTTATTTTGTTGTAGTTTCAGAAATAATGTAGAATATTTTGGTTCAGTTTCAGAAATAGCATGTAATTTTGTTGTAGTTTCATAAATAGTGTGATATGCATGAAACAAAAACACAATTTTAGACACCCACAAATGCAACACATAGGTTTCATTCACAAATCCATATCTTTGTAATTTATCAGATCCAAGAAAAAAAAAGTCCTACAAGAAAAATAACCAACCAGAAGTAATCAACTTTTGGATCAACCTATATAATACTGTAAAGTTCTAAAGCAAATGTACATACATGATTCATGGTTTCATCTCACAATAATTTGTCTATTTAATTAGTTTAAAAGACGATTAGAATGTGATGATTCAATTCGAAATTAATTGAACAAAAGACTAAACTAGAGGGGTTTCATTACCTATTTTGTGTTTTGAATATTGCATGAAAACACTAAACTCACCACAAATTAACATATATGTCTTGAGCCAAATACTATAACTTTACGTTTGAATATGAGTATACAACCGATTATCAAAACTAATAGTAAAAAACCAACTAATCTTTTTTTATTGGAAAAACCAACTAATCTAAACACAAAATATTGAATCACTGACATAACATATAGCTATCTATGTGACAAAAGTTTTTAACTCTTTTTCCTTTCGGTGGAGAATTCGCAAAAGCTTCAATCACATCAAATAAAATTTCTCCAAAAAGGTTAATACATTGCACAATATAATGGGAACGTGTGTCTTCAATTCCTGCTATTCTCCAAGGTACCAAGGGCTCATGCCCAACAGCTTGGCAAAAGTTAATCAATAATAAAATGAAAAATCAAACTTGCAACTTTTTATTAATTAAAAAAAAAGGAAAAAGACAAAATGAAAGGAAGATTGCTGGAAGGAGGTTTTTGATAGCTTAATAGGACGACTCCGCAATCGTATGCAAGATTCAAGCCAAGGCTTGAACAATCGCGGGATGAGACTTTTCGAAATGACGACATCCATCGCTGGAGGTCATCCTTAAGAATCGGTGTTGTTTACGATAGAGGACGATGAGTCGTGATTGCTACAGAAGAGAGGGGATTGGAGGAGGGTGACCAGAGAAGAGAATGATTGGTGTTGGGTGCTGGCAACGATCTCTCCTCTTCTCTCCTCTCCTTCTTTGGGAGGAGATTGTCTACCATCAGTCATGAAGAAATGGGGGAGACATAGTATAACTGAGATATCCATAACGAACAAAAGCTTGTCGTTAGGGACAAAACAGGAAACTCATTGTTTAGGCCATTTTAATTAGACTTGTTTAGTGTTGGGCATTTTCCTAACCATTAAATAAAGTTATTGTATGGTTTTTGGTTAACATTCAAAGTTTTCAAGTTATTTTCATTAGTTTTCCCTAATTTTAATTCAATTGGAGCAATGATCTCTCTCTACCACGTCCATCGCAGCCTGTTAATGAAGTTCCAAATTTGCCTTTTAGTAAGAGTAAATTTTAGCAATGTTTCCCTAATTTTAATTCAATTGGAGCAATGATCTCTCTCTACCACGTCCATCGCAGCCTGTTAATGAAGTTCCAAATTTGCCTTTTAGTAAGAGTAAATTTTAGCAATGGTCCCTTAATTTTAATTCAATTGGAGCAATGATCTCTCAATTAAAAATTCATGACCATTGGTCTCTTAATTCATCAACCCGTAACTATGATTCTTTTCGTCAATTCCATTAGAATTTCCATCAAAATTAGTCATGTGCCATGCACTGTGAAAATATGGTAAACCAAATGAAAAAATTGTAGTAATGACCCTTCAACTTTAATCCAATTGGAGAAATGATCCCTTAACTTTAATCTAATTAGAGCAATGTCCATCAACTTTAAACTAATTGTAGCAATGGTCCTTCCAATATGACTCATTTTGACGGAGTTCTAACAAAGTTGACGAAAAGAACCGTAAGTACACATTTTGATGAGTTAAGAGACCAATGGTCATGGATTTTTAGTTGAAGGACCATTACTCTAATTTGGTTAAAGCTGATGGACCATTGTTACAATTTTCTCTTTTGGTAGAGAACCAAATACAAGTAAAATTTAGAATTGGTGCATCAACTTTCACCTTAATTTAGATTGGTCTTTAAAAAAAAATTCTTAAGGTAAAAGTGTACTTCATTCAAACATCAATCCAAAACGTAACATAAGCGTACATGTAGGTATAAAGACGGCTTTTGAAAGAACCTTAGCCGAGCAAAACCCAATGGTAAAAATGCCAACTAAGGCAAAAGAGGTCACACATGCAAGACAAACTTAATTCCCATTTACAGACTCGGCATGGATACAATGCATTAGCCATGAAAGCCCCATATCCACCCAAAACGATAATTCTCGACAACGCAAACTATACCGAGCTAAACGTTGAGCACCACTATTAGCCTCCCTTTATCCATGATTCAACACCATCTGATTAGTTTGTAATAATGCACGTATACCATCCACATAAACTCCTTCAGCAGCCAAACATCCTGAGTAAGCAGTTGGACGGCTCTCAAAGAATTAGTTTCAACTACAAAATGCACGAATCCTAAATCCAGTGCAAAATTCAAACCTTTCTTGATTGCATGCAGCTCTACCGCTGGAACCGAGATTTATAGAGGTGCGGGCATAGAAACAACACCTTTAAAATCACCAACTGCGTCTCGCACTACCACTCCTATCCCGCGGATACCCTCAGTGACATCAAACCGACCATCAATGTTTAGTTTCAATTTGCCTTAATTTGCTATCATATTTGACATGAACACCTCCAGAAAGTATTGTTATGTTTTTTATGATCTGGATATAGATATTTAATGACGGAATTAATATATTTTAAATTATAATGTGTCAATCGAACGAATAATTTTTTTTTTGCGTTGACGAAGATGAATATAACATATAATCAATGGGGAATTTGTTACTCAGTGGCAAGGTTCTAAAAACGCTAGGCTCTAATCGAGCAACGGGCTGAGGCCTAGCCGCTAGGCGAGGCCTAGGTGGATTGAAGTAAATATATTATATTCGTATAAATAAGTGTTTGATTATACTTAAAAAATACATAATTTCATTGAAATACATAAATTTCAAAATAGAATAATATAGATATTATAAAGTATTAGAACATGATGAAAACATGGGGAACACACATATCGTGTGTAAATAAAATACAAAATGAAAGTTATATATTTTATGTCTAAATGAGAATCGCGACCTAGGCAGGTATCTAGGCAGTCTATGCGGGCTAGGCAGGTGCCTAGGCGCCCTTTCTTAATTTTCAAATGCTTGGGGATTAATCTGTCCCCAAACCAAACCGTTGTCATCCCTAGTACTCACTAGTGAATACCTAAATATTATCTTTTAATAAAAATATTTTTTATTGAATTCAAGAATAAAATTGAAAACTCAAAGGTCTAATAGTCAATAATATTAGCTAATTAAATCATAAGAAAATGGCAATTTGGAAACAAAAGATAATTCTTGTAATCAATTGACTCTTCAACTCATATATGGAAAGCTGCTGAGTTGAATATAACGTCAATGGACTGAGAGAGAACAATGATCGGTGGGGGTTGGCAATGGGCTGTGCGGTGGGTTTTCTTTTCTTCATTTTATTTTATGTGGAATTAGACAAGGTGAGGAGTTTAAATATAAACTCTTGCCCAAATAGTTTTAGATTGAATTAAATTTTTATACGAATAATTTATGAACGAAGATTTGAAAATTTGATGAATAAGAATTTTATTATTATTATTATTATTAGAAAAGCAGGGTCGAGAGAGTTTGAAACTATTACAATAATTTAGGGAAATTGAAGTTTCGAACCTGTGACACATGGGTAGAAACCCAACCCTATCTACTAAGATGTTAAACCACATGCAGATGAATATATTTGTTATAAAAGAATGCAAATTGACCTCACAAACAATCCGTATTTTTTAATAAAAATGGAGATCCATCTTCTTAAACAACCTCTGTATCTAGCAAAGAAAAAGTTCCCGATCTTTGGTGAAGGGTGGGGGTGTGAAGGAGCGGCAGTGGACAACTCCGGCTGTTTTGATAATGATATATCTAGTTTTCTTCTATTGTTTTTATCATATTACTGGGAACTAAAAAAAAAATAGGTATGGGGAGAAGCTTTACTTGTCCAAAAGCACCTTAACACAACACTAGCAACTAAAATCGGACAAGGAAGTGGGATAAGGTACTCTTCACAGAACTAAAAAGCAACAAGCTATTAATGATTACTACTAATTTAGAAACTATGCTGATCTCTGATCTTATTGTTTACCACAAAAATTATAAGAAAAAATTCAATGGTTTGCATTCGACAACAAGCTATTCTAATGTTGAATTGAATAATGTAATTGGATCGATTATGATCAAGTTAAATGTACTAACAAATATGGCAGATTAACAGATACGGTAATGAACTATGCATGGCTGGAATTTAGATAGAAATACCAGATCTCCTCCTTCCATGTGACAATCTATGACTGGGGAGCCCTCCGACCATGCATTATTATTTTAGTTTTTTTCCTTTTTATGACCTTTCCTTTTCCAAACCAGAAAATTAAATTCTAATTAAACTTTTAATTAGATATTTTTTTTCTTTTAGAAAATAGTGTCGTTTATATAATATTCCTAATAGAGGAATGGTAGGGACATCAAATTTGTACAGTAAATTTGAGTATCAACTAATGTTATGGGTGCCATATAGATTAACAAAATTCCAAATCCATATTAATTCTCAAGCGCTAGTTAACGTTTTAAAGAGAATAAATTGAAATATCGAGTATATAATGAAATATTCAGAAGAAAAAAAAATAAAATCAATTTAAAATATTACAAAAATAAGTAATCTAAAGAATATGGTTGCACTCCACAGCTGAATTTTTTGTAAAATTATGGATTTGAGAGTAATGAAAGTAACATTGAAAAATGCCATTTTAGGGGCCCAAAAAGACTTATGTCTCTATTATTAATTTTTTAGTATTTTGCAATTTGGTAGTGTGAAATTTTTTTTGTTTTAATACATATGATATTGTCAGTTAGTACTACGGTTTAATGGTATTCCTCCTCACTTGTAAATGAGAGGTCTTAGATTTGATTCTTGTCAAAGTCGAATTTGAACCATATTATTGTTAGCTTATTGTGAGGCTAAGCCGACCCCTCCCTCTTAGTGTAGATAATATCGTTTTTTCAATAAAAAAAATACATATGTAATTATCTACACTAAGATGTCGAGGATTGTGTTAAGCATCACAAACGGGTTAGCCATAATAATTTGGTTTGAATTTGCCTTGGCAAGAATCGAAACTAAAACCTATCACTTACAAGTGAAGATGAATACTACTAAACCGTAATATACTAAATAACAGTGTGAAAAAAACTTTAAATAACCCTATGGTTTTAATTGCATTCAAACCTTTTGTCTAGATCCCATAGCTCGAGACCCTCTTGAGAACGACTTGAGCCAATCCAGACATCTCTCGAGGAATATGGCAGCAAGCAAAAATATGACACTCGAGAAAAGAAAGATGAGAATTAGACAAATGATTTGAATGCAATTAAAACTATAAGGTCAACTAAGTCTCTTTATCTATGACAAGCAATATTACTTACTCAATGGGGAGGAGAAAATATTTGAACCAGTGATGCAGTGGATTGAAAAGAAATACTCTATCCACCCCTTGTTACACAAGTAAAATATTCTATGAATCTTGAAAGAAACCAGTAAAAGGGGGACATTTTTTCAAATATGATTCTATAATGCTTGCCTTTTTTCATTTTTGCCTTTGCGGTATTAGAAGTTTGCTTTTCTTTGTTTTTCATCTGGTCTCAAAAGTATCCCTTTGGAGAATTAAGGTTGATGGGGGATCTGACCAAGTGTGCCTTTTTATTTGCTCAAGTATCACCAAGTTAAACTAATAGTAAACTACAGGAATTGATTGACAAGGACTGGACTCAAATCGAAATCAAACTGCGGCTCAAAATTGTCATTTACTCTAAGATTTCATGCCTTCTATAATTTTATTTACTTTTAAGATTAGAGAAAAAATTAGGATAATTATACGTATACATAGGATCTTTGTTCAGTTTGGCCTTCTGATTTATGTTTTCTTTGGTATGAGGAAGGAAATACAAGTTGGCCAGCTAATTTCTGGGGGCAAATAAGACATTCAAAATTGGAATGTTCTGGGGGATTGAAAAGCCTTAGCTGGAAGAGGTTTCCCAAAAGGGTCTGGCCAAAGGGAAACAAGGACATAAAAGAATCAGATGAGTTCTGTTTTGGCCATTTGCAAATTGTTTGCTTATTCCGAAGGCTAGCTAGAAGCCTAAAACCAATTTCGGATGCTAGCAAATTAAGAGAGAATAGGCTTTCTTGGTCTCTGAGTGCTCCTTAAAGCTGAATAAAATGCTTCGGATTCTTCTTAAAGCAACCTCCATCATGTTTTTATCTTTCGAATGTGGGGTTCAGACAAGGAAAGGTTGAGGAAAGGAAACCAAAAAATGTGGCTAATCTTCATATATAATAGAAATTCATGTTCCACTTCAAATCAATTTGACTTTTCTCATGTGCTATTTCCTACAAAATGTCCCACTGACATATATCTATTAGGTTACAAATGCAACCTACTATTTGCTAAAGATTCATGACAGCAACTAACATTATGCACATGTGCTCGTCAAAAAACTACATAACTCATCTCATTGGAGAAAACTTTACGTACAGTTCGGAGGGTAAGAAACAATTTGTACAACACTCGTCATATATCAGTTATTCTATCATGCCGGTACCAGTACATTGAGATCAAATGCAGTGTAGGCATCCATTGAGGTTAATCATATGCTTTGTTTAACAACTGATCGATAAATATTTATGATGACCTTGGGGATTTCCAAAGACAAATGATGATTAATTTAGCACCCAAGGCTCTTCATGTCAAATTGGTTAATTCGTACAACCATGCAAATCCATGCATTAGTGGCCAAACCACCACTACTTAAGCTTTTATTGGGACAATACATGAGCATCCCGCTTTTGGCATCCTACCTCTTACAAAGTCCTTTTCTGATCACTGGAACAATTAAAGTTTAAATTTTTTAAAGGAAAAAGGAGAGCATAAATAATTCTTTTTAAGAAAAAATTGAGAGCCAGGCAATGTTTCCATGGTGATATCACAAAAGTTATAATTTGCATGATTAAATGTATGTTGAAGTATGAATGGGTAGATCATATTCTTCTTTACTGGAGTTTAGAGTTTTGGCGTGGGGGTTACTTGGCAAACCCTATCCCTTCTTCTTCTTTTTTCCATAATTATTTTTGCTTTACAAAAGAGGAAATGGAAAGTTCTTTAAGCACTACCAGAAATTGATAAGCTAACTAGGACCATAAAATTGATGCATCATATATATCATGCAACGACTTTACACAACACATAGACCCACTGCAAACATGCCATATCATAAGCAAGCCAATGGTTGATATGCAGGCTAAATACATGAATAAGGGAGCTAGTAAATAACACATTTTGACCCATTTCTATTGGATTGTTTATGCCTGAAGAATGTAGTGGGATCCATGCAAGTCAAAAAATGAAAAGAAAATAATGGGATGTATTTCAGTACGACAATTATACTTTATACGTGTAGGTAGTGCCTTGGTGGCCGCTCTATCACTACATGTATGTGCTCACATTTTCAATATGAAAAATAATGAAATTACAAAAAGTATCTAAGCATGTTTGTCATTCTTCTATTGAATGGAGACGGAGATAAATATATGGCCCAAAATATTACCTTAGATTCAAATTTTATTCAATAAAAAACACACCAAGAATACCCAAAATGAAGTCGAACTGTTTTGCTAACTAGCTAGGCTGTGCAATGCCCAATTTCAGCTACGACTTTGATTTGGGTTGTAAAGGGTTTGACCCCTCCCAAGTAGGGGTGGGCACTTGGAACCAAAAACCGAAACCGAAACACGAACCAAATTGAACCACACCGAACAGTTGGTTTTGCGATTTTGAAACGGTTTCGGTTTGAAACCGAACCGCAACGTAGGAAATGATTTGGTTTCGGTTTTGTCTTTTGAAAACCGCACCGAAACTGAAACTGCATGACTTTATTAAATGTTAAATTCTAATTGGTTATTTCATTGAGTCCATAGATTTGGTATGGACTCAACCACATCATAATATTGATTGTGTTCCTCTTTTATTTGCTTTCCAATCATTTGTAACAAATTAAATCCCTAAGTTTTATTCATACCTCCAGTTCCGAAATTTTCATAGTTTTAAAATTGGAAGGTTCAAAACGTGTAGATTCAATTCTTTGATATCATAAATCTCATAACTCTACTTATAGTGGCTTAATAGGGTACAAGTAATTTATAGTTAACACTGGTTCTGTTGGTCTTGCGGACGAGGAAAACTTGCCTCTCATGGGGTCCATATTTGCATGTTACTATAGCTCTCAATGCACTATGCCACGTGATGAAAGCTAGATGAACATGAAGATATAGACCCCATTACAGGGGAGTCCTTCTCCTTGGGGAAGAAAAGAACGATGAATAGAGGTGAAGTATATCGTACGGAGTATGTAGATACGTAGTTTCAGCATTTTCGGTATTGTGAGTCTGTGACAACATTGCTCGGAACAATTGTGGTTTGAGTTTGATATAGTTAGATAATCATCAAGATGGTAGTGTGTTGGAAAGGATGCAGAACTATCAAAGAAGATATTCTTAAGGCGAATGTGCCATCTCCAGTTGGTTTATTGAGGAGGATGGATATGGCACATTGGTAGCATGATGTGCATGAAGTAGACAATATGAACTGAGTGCATTTCTTATATTTATTCTTCGATATCATTAAGCAGCTTATGAATTAGTATCCCTTGCTTCGTTCATAGGTTACAAGATTATTCTGTAGAGACATCCATTGCCACAATTGTCAATGAAAGTGAGAGATTAAAAATCGACACTAAGCACCTTCGGGAGCTTAGCTTTCGAGTTGGATCGGTCTACCAGTTCATTGGCGAGCTGCTTATTCAACCGGACAATGAGGTAAATTACAATTACTTTCACTTGGTGATTTTTGGTGCCGGTCTTTTTTACGAGTCGCAATGTAAGTTGAAACATCAAAACTTTTTTATTGAATTGGATGAACAATTTATTTTTCGTAATGTCATAATGCATTAGATAACCATAATAGCTTTTTCAAATACCAAAACTTTTTTATTGAATTGGATGAAATGAGAAACAACTACGTAACCATAATAGTTTTTTCAAACAATGAAACCAAACCAAAACCGTTTAAAACCAAACCAAACCATACCCACCTTTACTCCCAAGCGTATACTTTACTTCAGGTGTGTGATCATATTGTAGCGTTAAGTTCTTTGTTTTGGGCCTTGGCTTCACATTCATCCCAAAAAAGTGTCAGCTTTTTGAATACCAAATCACTAGCATGGATTCAAGCCCTATGCACATTTTGTTCTCTTCGTTTGAACCTCTTTTGTCTTATAAGTTTAATCCAATTTAAATTAATAATTTAATCAAATCATATACGTCAAATGAGGCTTACATCTTGGTTTATAAGTTTAGTGCTACTTTTCTTTCTAATGTTAGAAAAATTCTAGTTCAGATTCTGCATCATCGTTTATCAATAAGGTAAAAGGAAAAAATATTAACGTCATTGACACTCTATTTCAATTTAAAAAATGATGTAATGTATAATGTAAGCATAAGAAAATTACAAGCCATCCATTCAAAATGTAAGAAGCTAAATGGAAAATGATAAACCCTAATGCGAGCTATACTATCTTATGCAAAACTGTTTGCTTCATGAAACAAGTTTGTGTCGTGAAGCAAACACAATTTATTTCGTATTTTTACTTTCGTGAAAATCTCTCTAATTCAACATGAAGATCAAATAGAGTAATTATGTCTGGGCATGTCACTCCACGCATTCGTACTTGTTGGATCATGAGGTTTTTCTCTGTTTAAAATTTTTGTTTGTTATGAATTAATTATTTTATTTGAATGAAATGATATTTAATAAGTTGTAACAATTCGTTAACAAGATTGTGATTGATAGGATTTTTACCACCTGTAAAAGTAGGGATAAAAATACTAAAATACTTGCAAGAGTATAAGGTAATTGTAGTATAGATGGCTCTAGCAAGGTCATTCTCCATAGGGATTGAATGAATAATTTGTATCAAACCAAATGTTAATTAATTACTCAAAACAAAGTTTTAGAAAAAAGTGATTTTGTGATGTCAAATAATAAAAACAAATTTAATAGAAAATAATTAACTAAAGTGACAAAATAAAAGAAACTAAAAGAAAATGGTTTTTGAAAATTAAATTGTAAAAGCCTAGGGTTCCGCTTTCACCTTAACAATCCTATGTAGTTCTTCCAATTACTTATGAATTATTGTTAACCCTAAAAACTACCAAGGGCCAAGTAATTAAAAACCTAACTACGTCTTTCGGTTGTGTGCGAGGCGTGCTAACTTGACGACCCATGACAAGATTCTAAACAAACACCTTTGGGTCGAGGATATTTCTGATTTCAGCCCAAAATAACATTTTGGGTCCAAACAATTACACATGGATATTTTGAAGGTTATGTTTTCCTAAAGTATGCCTACTTGGACCCCCAACATAGAGCGGATATCAAACATTCAACCCGTATGGGGTATTCAAATCAAGTCTAAACATGCATAACTCATTAAGCTTTGTGAAACCTTTTGAAAAACCATACAACCCTTAAGACGTGGTATTCATTCTAAGTGAACTTGCACATATTAACCACAAGAAGCCTTTGTCAATTTCAGGGACTGACCTCCGACCAAAATTGTATCAAATTACTTTTCTAAACACCCTAATGGTAGCTAAGCATTAAGACAATTAGATAGTTTGAACCGGTGATTAATAATTCAAAACCTGCATACATATATCATAAGCAAATTGAAAAGAAACTACATATTCTTGCTAAGGCTCATGACCTCGCCCCTAGCAAACGGATTTAGTTATGAACAATCATAAAACAAAATATTATAACAAATAAGGATAGAAAACACCTTGAAATACAAATCATCAAAGCCTAGCAAAGTTCTCCAAAATATTATTGGTTCTTCTCCTCCCTCTCCCCTAAAAACCCCTAATGGCTAAAAAGCCTTATTTATACTACTACATAATTAAAATCCTTACTAGAAAAATGTCTTTTAAAAACTAGAAAACATAATAGAATAAGATAACTAGGAAATACACTTTGGGAAATCTGCCCAGCCACAAATTAGCCACGTTTTTGGACTTCCAGG
>VIEB01001886.1:62602-73304 GCA_006547085.1 Malus baccata | reverse complement strand
TGCGTATTCCATAGTTGTGAATGCCTCGTCAATGCTTATGATTTCCATTGAACTTAATGATCTTTGATATGTGTCTCTACCATGTATATTCCATAGTTAGGGTCCTTGATAAGAATAATTTGGTTGTAATGCGTATTCCATTCAATTCAATGAATCTAGGGAAATCTGAGAATTAATTGGTGTAATCTAGTTAATTTGGGGCATTGTCATTCATGGTTTGTTGATAGAAGTAATTGGAAATCGAGTCGTATGCATATGTTTCATGTGTGGAGAAGGAACCTTTTAACTAGCCTTTCACCATCTTAATTTACATTGAAATCATTTTTGCCAAGTTTGTTTTCAAAGTTTATGTTTTAAAAGTTAAATTCGTCAAAACCAACCCCCTTGCTTTTAAGTCTTGTTTTTAAAGTCAAAACTTGTTTCCTTTAAGTCTTTTGAGTCTTTGAAGTTCTATTTTCGTCCAAATCACTTGTTAGGTCTAGAATTGAGTCTTTTTTATTGTTATTTGTTGTTTTTAGTGTTTTAAGTTAGTTTTGAGTCTATAGAGTCTAGTTTAGTGTTTTTGAGTCTTATTTGTGTTGATTAGCATCCCTAGTTAATCCCTGGTTTAGAACGATCCCTACTTGCATCATTACTACAATTGTCATCAATAGAGTTTAATTTGTGTGTCAATATAATTTTCACATCAAGGATGAATTGGTAAATTGTCTCCACAAGCTTCGAGGTATCATTTTCACTTCCCTTATCTGTTCCCCAGGCAGATGTGGTAGACGAAGAGGAAGCATACGATGATGAAGATGAGTACTCGAGAGCAAGGCTAGGTAAGCAATCAGGAAGGGGTTCCAGGCAGTCGGTTCCAGATCGGAAGATTGATACCAAGTGCTGGCTGATTGCTCTCTTTCTCCTTGTCCTAAAACAAAGACAAAGAGAAGGACAGGGAGAAAGCATGATATGAGATACTCTTGCTTTCAACCTTCATGATATGAAATACTTTTGCTTTGGATGAGTTGTTTGCAGAGGTACCCCAAGGAATTAGGAACACTGAGTGACTCGAGAGGGTGTGTTGGAAAGGCATTTTCTGAGAAGAAGGGGGTTATGTATGTCTGCCTTGCAATTAAGGGTGAAGGATGACATTTATAGGAATTAATAACCGGTACTATTCTTTCACTCTTGTCAGCAACCGTTGGATGATTTAATATTAAACTTCACGTGCATTCTACTTCACAAGAGATCATCGACAGAATGCCCGTAATTTTCGTAAAGCTAACTCTGCAAGTGACAGATGTTGACACGTCGGGAAAAGCAGATGGTTGGAATCGGCGCTTTGACAAACTGCCCGTGATTTCCGTAAAGCTTACTCTACATGTGACAGATGTTGACACGTCTGCAAAAGTAGATGGTTGGAATCGGCGCTTCGACAAACTGCCCGTGATTTTCGCAAAGCTTACTCTGCATGTGACAGATGTTAACACGTTTGCAAAAGCAGATGCCTCTCCGATATCTGGAATTGCCTCTTCGATCTCTGAAATCCGGTCGAGTTGCATGTACAAGTGCAGACAAATCTGGAAAAGAAGATTGGCCGTGGTTTCAGAGCAAGATCAGCTTTTGAAAAAGCTAGCGCCTCTTTGATTTATTTTTAGTTGGCCTCTTCGATTTCTGAGCTTGCCTCTTCGATCTCTGAAATCCCATCAAGTGCTGATTTTTATAGAGGTACGCAGGACGTTCAAAGCACACTTGAATTTCTGCCTGTAAAAACTCTCTTCTTGCACTTCTACGATCTTGACTTGTCCGACCTCTTCTTTCTTTAACGCTTGTGAAAATGTCTAGCCCCTCCGACCGTCGTTTTGACTTGAACCTTGGTGAAGAGGCAGTCCTGATGTGAAAATTATGTTGACACACAAATTAACCCTCTTTTTATCAATTGTAGTAAGTATGTAAGTAGGGATCGTTCTAGGCCGGGGATTAGGAGGGATTGCAAAATCACTTGAAAACTGACTCAAATACGTAAAAACAAGTTTAAAACACTAAACTAGACTCAAAGAATGCAAAACTAAACTTTAAAACACCAAAACAAACCAAAAGACTCAAAACTGCCTTAAAACCACAATCTGGGCAGTTTTGAACACTAGACACAAACTTGAACGAAAATTGGTTTTAACTTAACCTAAGACACTTAAAAACACAATCTAAAGTGATTTCTAACTACTATGACTCAACTAAGTAAAGGGGGATTGATCTTGGACGAATTTAACTTTTAAAACAAAAACTTTGAAAACAAACTTGACAAAAACGTTTTTTAGGTAAATTAAGATGGTAAAAGGCTAGTTAGAAGGTTCCTTCTCCACACACGAAACATATGCATACGACTCGATTTCCAATTACTCTTTCAACAAACCATGAATGACAATGCCCAAAATTAACTAGATCGACCAATTAATTCTCAGATTTCCCTAGATTCATTGAATTGAATGGGATACGCATTACAACCAAATTATTCTTATCAAGGACCCTAACTATGGAATACGTATGATAGAGACACATATCAAAGATCATTAAGTTCAATGGAAATCATAAGCATTGACGAGGCATTCATAACTATGGGATACGCATGTTACTCTTGCCTAGGATTTACTTAACACAATCGTGACTAGCGACTTTTACTACTTATGAATATAAGTTAATAATGATTAGGTGAAATTCCCTTATACTCTAGCATCAAATTCATGCATGCAAACTAAGTGTCGACCCTCAATCAACATACATAAACATGTTATCAATCAAATAGATAAGTAAACCACATTCACGATTCATGAAATCATAATTGGAAGAAATCAAGTCATATAAAACATATGATCATGGCTTTGAATTCCCCTCTAACTATAAAGAAATTAGTTCCTCATGTTCGCAAATAAACAAAGATAAATAAATATAAACATTGACATAAAGATAGAAAACACCTAGAAACGCTCCGACATCACATCACCCCTATGTAGCAAAGGAAAAGGATTTAAAAGCCTAATTTGTATAGGATAATAACACACAATCCTTGAAGGAAAAGGCTAAGGCTTTTAGAAACCAAGGGGGAAAGGAATAATCAGGTTTCTAGGAGTTCTAGAAAGGTTTGGGGCGTCACTTTTGTAGGACAAGGGATAAGGCCTTCTAGAAAGGTTGTTTTGTGGCTGATTTCTAGAAAAACAAGGGATAAGGTATGGCACCTTTGTAGGAGTGGATAAGGGCTTCTAGAAACCAATTTTAATGTGTCCTAGTCTAGTTAGAAACCCTCCTAAGTGGCTGAAATGTGGATAGTTGTAGGATAAGGATAAGATAGGATAGGATAAGGTTTGTTTGGATAAGATAAGCTAAGATAAGGTTATGGATGAGGTTTTGGATAAGATTCCTTATCTTGAGCTGATTTTTGACTTTAATTCTTCTTCTTCACATAGGAAACCTTGCTTGAGTAGGAAACTTCGTTCGTCTAGGAATCCATCTTTAATTAGGACTCCTACATTGATTAGGAATCCTTCATGTAAGCCCTTTCCTACTTCAACTCGGAAACTTTGTATCTTCAATTCTTCAACTTTGAAACGCCTTCCTAGCTTCCTCAATCTCTCAAATTCGTCCATCCCTTGTGCTTCATGTGCATGAACTCCATTTTAGCCCAATTTTGCTCCAAAATGCTCCAAATTGCATCCTTTTGCTTACTTTGTCTCTAAAACCTGAAAACACATGAAAATAGCTTAAAAGACTAACTTAACTAAGAAAACACAACATAAATGCATAAGAACTAACTAACTAAGGCACATAAATATGCTCCTATCAAGTCCCACCTTCTCCAGACAACATATGGCGCCCATCCTTCATATCCCCTACTGGTCCCCTTACCGTTGGGGATTCGAAGATGAAGAATGATATGACAGCTGCGGTGGTGGCCAGGAACCTTGTCACTCCTAAAGATAATAGACTACTTGCCAAACGGTCTGATGAGTTGGCTGTAAAGGATTCTCTTGCTCTCAATATGCAGTGCACAGGTTCCGTGTCTAATATGGCCCAACGTCTATTTGCCCGAACCCGTCAAGTTGAATCATTGGCGGTTGAAATGATGAGTCTCAAGTAGGAGATTAGAGGGCTTAAGCATGAGAATAAACAATTGCATAGGCTCGCACATAATTATGCTACAAACATGAAAAGGAAGATTGACCAGATGCAGGAATCTGATGGTCAGATTTTACTTGATCATCAGCGGTTTGTGGGTTTGTTCGAACATCATTTGCCTTCGTCTTTTGGGGTTGCATGATGCGAAAATTATGTTGACACTCAAATTAAACCCTATTGATGACAATTGTAGTATTTAAGCAAGTAGGGATCGTTCTAGACCGGGGATTAACTAGGGAAGCTAATCAACACAAATAAGACTAAAAAACACTAAACTAGATTCTATAAACTCAAAACTAACTTAAAACACTCAAAACAGCAAATAACAATAAAAAAGACTCAATTCTAGACCTAACAAGTGATTTGGATGAAAATAGAACTTCAAAGACTCAAAAGACTTAAAGGAAACAAGTTTTGACTCTAAAAACAAGACTTAAAAGCAAAGGGGTTGGTTTTGACGAATTTAACTTTTAAAACAAAAACTTTGAAAACAAACATGACAAAAACGATTTCAATGTAAATTAAGATGGTGAAAGTCTAGTTAGAAGGTTCTTTCTCCACACATGAAACATATGCATACGACTCGATTTCCAGTTCCTCTTTCAACAAACCATGAATGACAATGCCCAAAATTAACTAGATTGCACCAATTAATTCTCAGATTTCCCTAGATTCATTGAATTGAATGGAATACGCATTACAACCAAATTATTCTTATAAAGGACCCTAACTATGGAATACGCATGATAGAGACACATATCAAAGATCATTAAGTTCAATGGAAATCATAAGCATTGATGAGGCATTCATAACTATGGAATACGCATGTTACTCTTGCCAAGGATTCACTTAACACAATCGTGACTAGCGACTTTTACTACTTATGAATATAAGTTAATAACGATTAGGTGAAATTCCCTTATACTCTAGCATCAAATTCATGCATGCAAACCAAGTGTCGACCCTCAATCAACATAGATAAACATGTTATCAATCAAATAGATAGGTAAACCACATTCACGATTTATGAAATCATAACTGGAAGAAATCAAGTTATATAAAACATATGATCATGGCTTTGAATTCCCCTCTAACTATAAAGAAATTAGTTCCTCATGTTCGCAAATAAACAAAGATAAATAAATTTAAACATTGACATAAAGATAGAAAACACCTAGAAACGCTCCAACAATCCAAGCTCCTTGAATGGCATGCACGACTCAAACAGTCTCCTTCCTTCTCCTTTGCAAACTCACGGCACAAGAGGGATGTTTGGGTGAATGGTGTAGTGAAAATATGGTAGAGAGTGGTGAATGATATGTGCGGCAAGGGGTGGTATTTATAGGATGGAAATCACAACCCCTATGTAGCAAAGGAAAAGGTTTTAAAGGCCTAATCTGCATAGGAAAATAACACACAATCCTAGAAGGAAAACAAGTCAGAAATCCAAAGGGAATGGGAGAATAATGTGCGGCATAAGACTAGGAAAGGATAAAGGCTTCTAGAAACCAAAATCCCAAGGGAAATAGGATATAGGGTGCGGCCAAGAGGGTGGTTTCTAGAAAGAAAATACAAGGCAGATTTTTAGGCTTCTAGAAGGGTTCTAGGCTCCATCTTTGTAGGAAAGGAGTAGGTCTTCTAGAAATCTGATTTTAAGCATCCTAATATAGTTAGAAACCCTCCCTTGCAGCTGAAATGTAGGTAGATTAGGATTAGGATAAGATAGGATAGGATAAGGTTTGTTTGGATAAGATAAGCTAAGATAAGGTTATGGATGATGTTTTTGGATAAGATTCCTTCACTTGAACTGATTCTTTGGCTTTAACTTTCCTTCTTCACGTAGGAAACCTTGCTTGAGTAGGAATCTTCATACGTCTAGGAATCCAACTTCGACTAGGAATCATTCTTCAACTAGGAATCCATTGTTGACTAGGATTTCATCTTCAATTAGGCACTTTCCTACTTCAATTAGGAAACTTTGTATCTTCAATTCTTCAACTTCGAAACACATTCCTAGCTTCTTCAATCCTTCAAATTCGTCCATTCTTTGTGCTCCACATGCATGAACTCCATTCTAGCTCAATTTTGCTCCAAAATGCATCTTTTTGCTTACTTTGTCTTTAAAACCTGAAAACACATAAAAATAGCTTAAAAGACTAACTTAACTAAGAAAACACAACATAAATGCATAAGAACTAGCTAACTAAGGTGCATAAATATGCTCCTATCACTGCACCGCGTACTGAAGGTCCAAATGATCAACCTCCGCTGCCTCCTTCTTCTGGGGCTCCGCCGACTGCTAAGGCTCCGCTGACTACTGAGACTTCTTCTAAGAAGCCTTTGTGAAGGCTCCCTCTTGTAATTTCCTGCTTAATGTGTGTGTATTGTTTTTGTGCCGTGGATAGGCACTTTAATTCCTTATTTGTGTCGTGGATAGGCACTTTAATTCCTTACTTTTGCTTGCTCTTGTGTGTAGGTACTAGTTTATGACCCGTAGCTCACAACCTGTTCGTGAGCATATCTTCGACTTTGACGGTGATTTTGAGAGGACTTTGAGAAGGAAAAATAAATTGCAAGAGTCTAATCCTCCTAGTCCTAAACCTGAATTAGAAGAGCAAGAAGTTGAGGTTGAAGAGGAGCCCACGGCAAGAGTGGGTGAAGTAGAGGAAGCCATGGCACAAGACAATCGCACAATCAAAGAGCTTTCGGCTTCGGGATTGGACAATGCCGCACCTCTATGTATTCAATATCCCGCGGCTGCCCAAGGAAAGACCGAGGAATTCGAGTTAAAGTCAAGTTTGCTACACCATATTTCGAAGTACCATGGGTTGTCCATGGAGGATCCTAACAAGCACTTGAAAGAGTTCGAGGTGGTGTGCTCAAGCATGACGCCAATTAACGTCGATGGGAGCATATTGAAGATGAAGGCCTTTCCCTTTTCTCTCTTGGAGAAGGCGAAAGATTGGTTGTATGAATTAGCTCCCGGAGCTGTCACATCTTGCGAAAGCATGAAACGAGCTTTCTTGGAGAAGTTTTTCCCAACTTCTCGAGTCATCCTCCTACGAAAAAGGATAAGTCGAATTCAACAAGAAGAAGGTGAGTCTTTTCCTACGTATTATGAACGTTTTAAATCTCTTATTGCTTCTTGTCCACAGCATCAAATGAAGGAGGAGCTTCTTCTACAATACTTCTACGAGGGACTTCTACCAATCGAACGACAAATGCTAGATGCCTCGGCGGGAGCTTTGGTGGACAAGACCCCCACGGCAGCAAAGACTTTGATTGCCAATCGAGCGTTGAACGCTCAACAATACGAAGGTGTTGGACAAAGAGGCACCCCACGGCAACACCAAGTGAATGAGGTAAACCATAACCAAACTTCAAAATCAAATGGCTAACCTTACTACGTTGCTTTCTCAGGTTGTGGAAGGGCCAAAAGTTCAAAATGTAAGTGCGTGTGGCGTATGTTCCATGCAAGGACACCCTACGGATTTCTATGTCCTCGAAATGGATGAATCGGACCATGCCCCTTCATTGCCCATAATCTCTCCAAGTTGATTTTTCAATTCGCTCATCTCCTTAGCTTGATTGAGCATAGTTTCATTTTGATTTTGCTACCCCTGCACCAAAAAGGTTAGTAATTGAAAAATTTGATCACTATATGTGGACATACTTGAATTTGATTGGAATTGTTGTAGGGGAAGCTGTGGTGGCTGCATAGGTGTTAAATAAAACTCATTAGATTGCTGCCAATATCCATCTTGTTGAGCCTCCTTGGTTTGATTTTGTGAGCCCTGCACCAAAGAATTTATTTCATCAAAAATTCAATCATAATCTATTGACGAACCTGAGTTTGATTGAGCGTATTGTATATGAGGTTGTGATGGCTGCATAGGTCTTGAATGGAACTCCTTTTCTTGTTGCCAATATCCATCTTGTTGGAATTGTTGAGGTTCTATGTAATCTGAATAATCTCTCCAATCCGAATTGTAAGTGTTGGAAAACATGTTGTCCCATGATTGGCTATGGCCTTGATAACCCCAAGCATCTTCATTCGCAGTGAATTGAGAATATTGTTGAATTGGATATCCTTGCCCATAGGACACACCACATGTAGGGACACTTTGCATTGTGGTCCTTTCGGCATATTGTGACAATTGATAAGAAAGTTCCGTCAATTGAGCTTGAATGGTAGCAAAATCCATGTCTTACTTCTTTAGTATCTGAAATCAAGGAAACAAAACTCAATCAAATATCAAAAGTAAAACAAAAATAAATAAATAAATAAATAAAAAAACACGAACAGAAACAAAGTTAGTAACTAAAAACAAAAGACACGAAAATAAACAAAAAGAAATAACAAGGGAGCAAAGTTGCTAATCCCCGGCAACGACGCCAAAATTTGATGTGATGAAAGTTAAGCACTCAAATTAAACCCTCTTTTGACAATTGTAGTATATGTATAAGTAGGGATCGTTCTGGACCGAGAATTAGGAGGGATTGCTAATCTAAACTAAACTGACTTACAAAAAGAAACTTAAAAACACTTAACTAGACTCTATAGAATCAAAACACTTAAAAACACAAACTAAAAAAATTCTAACTAATTAGACACACTAAAGTAAAGGGGGATTGGGTTTTGGACGAAAATAAAGTAAAACAAAACAGAAACTAGAACTAAACAGATTTGCACGAAATTGGTTGTTTTGGATGGATTAGTTAGAGGTCCGTTCTTCACACATGACACAATTGAACATGAATCGATTTCTAATTGCTTTTCAATAAACTATTATGCTCAACACCCCAGATTAACCATGATGCACAAATTAACCCTCAGATTTTCCTTTACTCATTGAATTGGATGAATGCATGCGACAACCCAAATCATTCTCTAAAAGTCCCCTATATGAATGCATAATAGAGATACCATCAGAGATCATTACGTTCAATGAAAATCATAAGTGTTGACGAGACAATTATAACTATGAATGCATGATACAATTGCCAATAATTCAATTAACGCAATTGTGATAAACAACCTTCACTACTCATGAATATAAACTTGTAACGATTAGGTGAAACTCATTTATATTCTAGCATCTAATTCATGCATGAAAATTAAGTATGCATCCTTAATAAACATACAATTGTAGTATGGAATGTAAGTAGGGATCGTTCTAGGCCGGGGATTAGGAGGGATTGCAAAATCACTTGGAATTGACTCAAAAACGTAAAAACAAGTTTAAAACACTAAACTAGACTCAAAGAATGTGAAACTATAACTTAAAACACCAAAACAAACCAAAAGACTCAAACTAACACAAAAACACTCAAAACTGCCTTAAAACCACTTTCTGGGCAGTTTTGGACTCTAAACAAGATTTTGACGAAAATAGGTTTTAACTTGACTCAAAATACTTAAAAACACAAACTAACACACTTTCTAATTAATTTGACACTTGAAAACAAAGGGGGATTTGGTTTTTACGAAATTGAAAACAAAACATAAACTTGTAAATCAAAACAGAATTTAAAACGAATTTGATTGAATTGAATGGATGGAAGGCTAGCAAGGGGGTTCATCTCCACACATGTTATACTTGCATTCAAAACGATTTCCAATTGCTTTTCAATAAACCATGAATTCTCAATGCCCCAAGTTAATTAGGTCCGCTTAAATTAACCTTCAGATTTTCCTAACGTTATTGAATTGGATGATTGCATACGACAACCCAAAACATTCCCCACAAGTCCCCTACATGATTGCATAATAGAGATACAAGCAAGAATCATTAAGTTCTATGAAAACCATAAGCATTGACGAAACACTTGTTACTATGATTGCATGAAACTTATGCCAAGAATTTACTTAACGCGATTGAGATCATCAACCTCTACTACTTGTGAATATAATTCCATAACGATTAGGTGAAATTTCTTTATATCCTAGCATTCAATCTATGCATGATAATTAAGCGTGCACTCTCAATCAACACACACAAATCAATGTAATTCACATAGATAAGTAAATTGAATTCACAACTTATGAAACACAATTAGAAGTAATCAAATCATAACGCAAGCATAAACATGTATTTCGAATCCCCCCCTAGCCAAGGGGGGGTTTAGTTCCTCATACGCACAAAACAAAGAGAATTGAATTTAAACATTGAAATCAAAGGAAAAGAAACACCTAGAAATTCCAGCGGCGTGAACTTGAATTGCATGAACTTCCAAGCCTCCTTCTCCTCCTCCTTGGTGCGGCAAAGGGTCTAGGGATAGGTTTAGGACCTTAGGGGTATGGATACATGGTTGTGGAGGGATGTAGTAGTGTTTAGGGGAAGGGGATGGTGCGGCAAAGGTGTGGAGAGAGTTTGGACGAATTTGTAGAGTGAATGAATGTGTATGAGAGGTGGTGAATGAAAGGGTGCGGCAAGGCTTGTATTTATAGGCTGAAAATCCCAACTCCAAGGTAGCCAAGGACAAGGTTTTAAAAGCCTAAACTGCATAGGATAATAACATACAATCCTACAAGGAAAACAAGTCAAAA
>VIEB01001886.1:38783-49899 GCA_006547085.1 Malus baccata | reverse complement strand
TGTTTTAGTGTTTTAGAGTTTAGTTTTGCATTCTTTGAGTCTAGGTTAGTGTTTTAAACTTGTTTTTACGTATTTGAGTCAGTTTTCAAGTGATTTTGCAATCCCTCCTAATCCCTGGCCTAGAACGATCCCTACTTGCATACTTACTACAATTGATAAAAAGAGGGTTAATTTGTGTGTCAACATAATTTTCACATCAAATTTACTTAATACGATTGTGATCAACAACCTTGACTACTTTCGAATATAAGTTCATAACGATTAGGTGAAATTCCCTTATATCCTAACATCAAACTTATGCATGAAAATTAAGCGTGCATTCTCAACCAACACACACAAATCAGTTTTAATTCATGTAGATAAGCAAATTGAATTCACAACTTATGAAACCCAATTAGAAGTTATCAAATCATATAGCAAGCATAAACATGGTTTCGAATCCCCCCTAGCCAAGGGGGGGTTTAGTTCCTCATACGCACAAAGCAAAGATAAATAAGTTTAGACATTAAAATACAAAGAAAGAGAACACCTAGACACTCCAACTTTGCAGCAGATGCATCCACGATCCTTCCTTCCTCTTTGCTGCGGTACAGGGACTTTGGGCAGGTTTTTGGGTTATTAAATGATGTAGAATGGATGGGGGACGTATGGAATTGTTTAGGGTTGATGGGTGGTGCGGCTAGGGGTGATTTTTGGGAGAAATTTGGAAGAATGGTGGTGGAAGGGTACGGCAGAGATATGGAGTGAATTTCTGGCGTGAATTGTGAGATATGAGAGGTGGTGTTTTGGCTAGGGCTGAGATATGAGTATATATATAGGCACCTAAAACCCTAGGGTAATCAGATATGGACTTGGATAACCCAAATCCACAAGGAAATAGGTTTAAACAATCAGATTTTGCAAGGGAAAAGGCCTCCTAGGTGCGGCAGGTAAGGGATAGGGTGGATAAGGCTTCTAGAAAGCCTTGCAAGGCAAGGAAATCAGATTTTCTAGAAGGTTAGGTGCGGCAAGGAGAGGATAAGGCTGATTGTGAAGGGATAAGGTGTCCTAAACTGTTTAGGACTCCTCTTTGGATCTGAAATCTTTGTACATTAGGATTAGGAAAGTTTGTCTTTGTCAATCCTTCTTCATCTTGGATTCCTTTTCCTTCTTGGACTTGGAAAACTTATTTGTTGCTGAAACTTGATGCCATTTGGATTTAACTTTCCTACTTCAAGTAGGAATCTTCATCTTCTAGGAATCCCAATTCCACTAGGAAACCTATTTCAACTAGGAATCCTAATTCCACTAGGATTCCATCTTCAATTAGGGATTTTCCTACTTCAACTAAGAAACCTGGTTCAAGTAGGAAACATCATCTTCAAATCTTCAATTTCGTCCATCCTCTTGGCTCCAAGTATGTGATGTCCAATCCAAGCTCAATTATGCTCAAAAAGGCTCCAAAATGCACCATTTTACATACTTTGCCCTTAAAACCTGAAAACATATAAAACTAGCTTAAAAGACTACTTTAACTAAAGAAAAACAATGTAAATGCACAAGAACATGCTAACTAAGGTGCATAAATATGCCCCTATCACCTAGTACCGTAGTATATGTGTTTATTTTCTTAAGTTCCAAAGCGTTTCAAACGCACGCTCGTTTTATCCCACAAATGCTTAAAAAAGTGCAAATACTCTCCAAATACAAAAATAATGTACTTGTGACTCCAAATAAGCATTTGATCTGTTGAGAACTCATTATTAGTGTCCTAGTAGCGTATTATATGTGTTTATTTTCTTAAGATCCGAAGTGTATCAAACGTACACTCGTTTTATCCCACAAATGTTTAAAACAGTGCAAATACTCTCCAAATACAAAAATAGTGTACTTTTCGCACCAAATAAGTATCAGATCTTTTGAGAACTCATTATTAGTGTCCTAGTAACATATTATATTTGTTTATTTTCTTCAGTTTGATAGGAGCATGTTTATGCGACTTAGTTAGCTTGTTTTCTTGCACTGTTATAGTTAGTTTGTGGTTATTATAGTGTTTTAAGTTATTTTCATGTGTTTGTAGGTCCAAATGACAAAGTATGCAAAAAGGTGCAATTTGGAGCCTTTTGGAGCAGTTTTGAGCATAAAATGGATATCACATGCTTGGAGTCAAATGGATGGATGAAATTGAAGATCAAAGTAGGCAAGAAATGAAGAAATGAACATGAAGAACCAAGAGTTCAGAATTGGAAGCCAAAGTTTCTAAAGTTGGAGGTTTCCATTCTTGAAAGTTTCTATTCTTGGATTGGAAGTTTCCTAATCTTTTTTCACCTTGGTTCCAACCCTTGCCACACCTCTCAAGCTTCTTCCCTCTTGGATTCTGATTTGTTAGGCCATTTTCCTTGTGGATTTGGGTTCTACAAATCCTTTTCAGAAACTAAGTGGGCTAAAACCCTTTTCTCTGTTGATTTAAACCCTAATCAATCTCCCCTAGGGTTGTGCCGCACCTAACACTTCTAGAAGCCTAAAAATTTGTACAAACCCTAGTTCTTTTCTCCCTTGGATAGGCCAAGCCTTTTACCTTCAAAACCTTAACCCTTTTCCCATCAGATTTTGTGAAAACCCTAGCTTTGCCGTGCCTATATATATGTGTTTTTAAAGCCTAAATTCGTCACCACCCTTCACACCATTCAGAAACACCTTGCCGCAACCCTAATCACCATTCTACATCACAAAACACCATCCTACATCCATATAGATCTCTACCGCACCTTTTGGAAAAGAAGGAGAGCCTTGTCGTGCATTCAATTGATGAAGGAGGGCCTTGTGCGCAAGCCATCTGCATCCTTGGGAGTTTTCATAGATCTTTCTTCCCTCGTTTCAGTTTCGATGTTAATTTCAATTTGCTTTTCAATTGATATGAACATGTGGAACTAAACTCTTATTAGTTAGTGGTGAATTTGAAGTCATGGACATATGTTAATATGAATTGATTCCTTTCAGTTATTATTTCGTAAAACATGAATGCGATTTACTTATCTATTTGATTGATAACTTATTCTTGTGTGTTGATTAAGGGGGCCTACTTAGTTTGCATGCTTGAATCTGATGCTAAATTATAAGGGACTTTCACCTAATCGTTAGAAACTTATAATTACAAGTAGTGGAGATTGTTAGTCACAATCGTGTTAAGTAGATTCTTGGCAAAAGTATCATGCAGTTCATAGTTATAATTGCATTGTCAATGCTTATGATTTCCATGGAATTTAATGATCTTTGAATGTATCTCTATCATGCTTTTCATATAGGGAACTTGAGAAGAATAATTTGGGTTGTTGCATGCATTCATCCAATTCAATGAATTTAGGGAAATCTGATAGTTAATTTGTGCATTCACGATTAATTTGGGGCATTGTCATTCATGGTTTAAAGAAACAATACTGGAAATTGATTTATGTTGCATATGTTCATGTGTGGAGAAGGATCCTCTAACTAGCTTTTCACCCTTGAATTCATCTTAATTTCGTTTTAGTTTACTTTGATTTGCAATTTGTTTAGTTTTAATTCAATTTCGTCAGAAATCAAACCCCATTTTCTGTTTTATGTTATTAGGTCAGAATCTGTCCTAATTAGGTTCTTTAGAGTGTTTTAAGTCAATATAGGTTAGGTTTAGTCCATAAACATTGTTTGGGTCTTAGTTTAGTCTTAAATTCGTCCAATTTCATCTCTAGAATCTATTTTGAGTCTAATTGTTAGTATTGTGTTGTTCTGAGTCTTTTAAGTGTTTTCTGAGTTAGTTAAGTTACAATATGTTTTCTTTTAATCTTTTGAGTCAAAGTAAGTTTTAATTTCGTCCAAATCACTTGTTAGGTCTAGAATTGAGTCAATTTCACTTAGTTTTGCAGATTTGAGTATTTTAGGTCAGTTTAGAGTCTATAGAGTTTATTCTTGTGTTTTTAAGTCTAGTTAGTGTTTTAGAGTGTAATTTGAGTAGATTAGCAGCCCTAGTTAATCCCCGGTTTAGAACGATCCCTACTTACATCTTTGCTACAATTGTCATCAATAAGGTTTAATTTGTGTGTCAAGTAATTTTCACATCAAATTTTGGCGCCGTTGCTGGGGATTAGCAAACTCGCTAATCCCTTGTTTGTGTCGTGTCTTTTGTATTTTCTTTTATGTTTATCCGTGAGTTTGTGTGTGTGTTTTTTGTGTTTCTGCCGTGTCTTAATACTTGGTTGCTGATTGTGTTTGTTTCCTTGTTTTAGGTATTAGTTTATGCCTCGTAGTTCTCAACACATTGGTGCAAACATCTTGGAGTTCGACGACGGTTTTGAAAGAACTTTGAGACGAAAGAGGAAGCAACCAGAACCTAATCCACCTAGTTCAAGTTCAGAGGTCGAATCTGAATTTGAAGAAGAAGAAGAAGTCATGGCAGCGGAAAATCGTACAATAAAAGAACTCTCGGCCTCGGGGTTGGCCAATGCCGCACCCCTTTGCATTCAATACCCCTTGGTTGCCCAAGGCAAGACCAACGAGTTAGAATTAAAGTCAAGCTTGTTACATCACATTCCCAAATACCATGGGTTGTCCATGGAAGATCCAAACAAGCATCTCAAGGAGTTCGAAGTTGTTTGTTCAAGCATGACACCCATCAATGTCGATGGGAACATTTTGATGATGAAGGCCTTTCCATTCTCTCTTGTGGAAAAGGCTAAAAATTGGCTTTATGAATTAGCACCCGGGACACTCACTTCTTGGGAAAGCATGAAGAGGGCGTTTTTAAAGAAGTTCTTCCCCACTTCGAGAGTCATTCTCTTGAGGAAGAAGATTAGTGGCATTCAACAAAGCCAAGGAGAGTCATTTCCACCATACTATGAGCGTTTTAAGGCTCTTGTAGCCTCATGTCCTCAGCACCAAATGAAAGAAGAACTTCTACTTCAATACTTTTATGAAGGACTTCTTTCAAACGCAGGCTCATTTTATCCCACAAAAGATTAATACAGTGCAAATGCTCTCCAAATACAAAAATAGTGTAATTTTGGCACCAAATAAGCATTTGATGTATTGAGAACTCATTATTAGTGTCCTAGTACCGTATTATATGTGTTTACTTTCTTAAAATCCAAAGTGTTTCAAACGCACGCTCGTTTTATCCCAGAAATGCTTAAGAAAGTTTAAATACTCTCCAAATACAAAAATAATGTACTTTTGGCGCCAAATAAGCATTTGATCAATTGAAAACTCATTATTAGTGTCCTAGTAGCGTATTATATGTGTTTATTTTCTTAAGATCCAAAGCGTTTCAAACGCACGCTCGTTTTATCCTTCAAATGCTTTCAAAAGTGCAAATACTCTCCAAATACAAAAATAATGTACTTTTGACGCCAAAGGATGCAAGAAGATGCATTTTGGAGCTTTTTGGAGAAAAATCAGGCTTGGAATGATTATCACATGATTGGAGCAAAAGGAATGGACGTAATTGAAGATTTGAAGAAGTTAGGATTCCTAATCAACAAAGGATTCCTATTCACATGAGGATTCCTAGAAGAATAAGGATTCCTACTCCAACAAGGATTCCTACTTGAAGTAGGAAAGTTAAGCCAAGGTTTCCTACTTTGGTTTGACCTTTCCTAAGTGTCCCTAAGTGTTATCAACTTTGAAGGCCTCCTAAGTATTCTAGGACATCAAGCACACATTTCTTGCATGGTCTACATCAATGCCGCACCTCACATGCCTTTTCCACAATCCCATCTTCCTTGTTGTGCAAGGGAACCCTTTCCCTTCAGTTTTAGGACATTTAAACCTTTCCCTAAGCCTTTCCTACATCACAGCCGCATCCCTTGACCTTTCCTCTTCCTTGCCGTGCAAGGGAGAGTGATTCTTTCCTATTTTCTGAATTAAAACACATTCCTTTTGTGTTTCATACCCTAGCCGCACCTCTTAGTCAATTTCCCTTAAGTTTCTGATTTGATTTCCTAATTCTAGAAGCCTTATACTTAATTTCTGATTACCTAAATAACCTAGGGTTTTAATTCCTGAAATCCTTTAAATAAACTCTCTTTTGCAGCCACAAAACATCCACTCGTTCACCATTCACGCCAGAAATCAACCACCACTCTCTACCACATCCATACTTCACCATTCTTCATATTTTCTGCCCATAAACTACCCTAGCCAACCCATACATTCATCCTAACCTTATTTCCATCCTTCTACATCATCCATAACTCCCTAAATTCACCCCCAACCCTTGTGCCGCAACAAACGAGAGGAAGAAGAAGTGCTTGAAGGTTCTAGCCGTTCAACATTGAATCGTTGGAATATTTAGGTGTTCTCTTTCTTATATTTACAATGTATAAATCTGTTTTCCTTTGTTTTGTGAACATGAGGAACTAAGCCTTTTTGGCTAGGGGGTTATTCAATACCATGATTATGCTTGCAAGATGAATTGATTACGTCTAATTGTTATTTCATGAATTGTGAATGCAATTTGCTTAACCGTTTGATTTATGACTTATTTTTGTGTGTTGATTAAGGTGGCCAACTTAGTTTTCATGCAGGAATTTGAAGCTAAAATATAAGGAAGTTTCACCCTATAGTTACAACCTTATATTTGCAAGTAGTGGAGGTCGCTTATAAACGATCGTGTTAACTGAATTCTTGGCAAACGTTTCATGCTTTTCATAGTAATAATTGTCTCGTCAATGCTTATAGTTTTCATGAAGCTTAATGATCTTTGATTGTACCTTTATTGTGCTTTTCACGTAAGGGACTTTTAGAGAATGTTTTGAGTTGTTGCATGTGCATTCCCATCCAATTCAATAATTTAAGGAAGACTTGAAGGTTAAAAAAGTGCTATCACAGTTAACCTAGGGCATTGAGGTTCATAGTTTATTGAAAGAACCAATTGGAAATCAAAGTTGAATGCAAGTGTATCATGTGTGGAGAAGAACCCTCTAGTTACCCCATATATCATCAATTCACTTAATTTTGTCTAAGAATCTGTTTACATTGTTCTTGCTTTGTTTTATTTATTTTCGTCCAAAATCAACCCCATCTTATTTCTTTGAGTCATATTAATTAGAACTTGTCTTAGAATATGTTTTTAAGTGTTTTAGGTCATTAGAAAACCAAATTTCATCCAATTTTGTATTAGAGTCCCAAAACTGCCCAGAAAGTGTTTTAAGGCAGTTTTGAGTGTTTGTTTGCTGTTTTGAGTCTTTTGGTTTGTTTTAGTGTTTTAGAGTTTAGTTTTGCATTCTTTGAGTCTAGTTTAATGTTTTAAACTTTGTTTTACAGATTTGAGTCAGTTTAAAGTGTTTTAGCAATCCCTTCTAATCCCCGCTTTAAGAACGATCCCTACTTATCCATACTTGATAGGAGCATATTTATGCGCCTTAGTTAGCTAGTTCTTATGCATTTCCATGGTGTTTTCTTAGTTAAAGTAGTCTTTTAAGCTAGTTTTATGTGTTTTCAGGTTTTAAGGCCAAAGGATGCAAGAAGATGCATTTTGGAGCTTTTTGGAGCAAAATGGAGCTTGGAATGCATGTCACATATTTGGAGCCAAGGTGTGGACGAATTTGTAGATGATGATTCCTACTTGAACAAGGTTTCCTACTTGAAGTAGGAAAGTGCTTACATGAAGAAGGATTCCTAATCGACGAAGGATTCCTAATCGACGAAGGATTCCTAATTGAAGATGGATTCCTAATCACATGAGGATTCCTAGAAGAACAAGGATTCCTACTTGAAATAGGAAAGTTAAGCCAAAGTTTCCTACTTTGGTTTGATTTTTCCTAAATGTCCCTAAAAGTTCCAGCAATTATGAAGACTTCCTAAGCATTCTAGGACATCAAATACACATTTCTTGCACCTTTTGAACCCTTGCCGCCCCCCCTTGGGATTTCGTCTTCCTTTTTTTCTGATTTTAAGCTTTAAAACACTTTCCTTTTGTGTTTTAAACCCTAGCCGAATTTCCCTTGCTATTTCCTTTAAGTTTCTGATTTTATTTCCTATTTCTAGAATCCTTAGACTTAATTTCTGATTTCTTAATCAACCTAGGGTTTTAATTTCTGTTTTCCTTTAAATAAACCTCCTTGTTGCAGGCACAAAACAATCCATTCACATCCATACAACTCCATTCACGTCAGAAAAAAGCACCATCTTCAACAGCCCCATTCCTTCACCCAAATCCATATTTTTCTGACCCCAAACCCCCCTAGCCGTCCCATACACCCATCCTAGACACTTTTCCACCATTCTACCCCATCCATAACCCCCAAAAACCATCACAAAACCTGGTGCCGCAACCAAGGAAGAGGAGGAAGGTTCTTAGATGTACCTGCTATGCAATTTAGATTGCTGGAATTTTTAGGTGTGATCTTTCTTATGTTTTCAATGTTTCAATTCAATAAACTTTGTGTTGTGAGTATGAGGAACTAAACCCCCTTAGTTGGGGGGTGATTCGAAACCATGTACATGCTTGCAATATGATTTGATTACATTCAGTTGTTATTTCATAAGTTGTGGATTCAATTCGTTCATCTACTTGATTGATAACTTATTTGTGTATGTTGATTGAGAGTGCACGCTTAGTTTTCATGCATGAATATGATGCTAGATTATGAGGGAGTTTCACCTAATAGTTACAATCTTATAATCACAAGTAGTGAAGGTCGATTGAAACCGATCGCGTTGAATGAATTCTTGGCACTAGTGTCATGCTCATCATAGTAACGAATGCCTCGTCAACACTTATAGTTCTCATTGTGCTTCATGATTCTTGATTGTATCTTTATTGTGCTCATCACGTAAGGAACCTTTAAGGAATGCTTTGAATTGTTGTATGCGCTTTCCCATCCAATTCATTAACTTTAGGAGAACTTGAAGGTTAATTTAAGCGTATCTAATTAACTTGGGGTGTTGAGTTTCATAATTTATTGGAAGAACAACTGAAAATCGTTTTGTTTGCAAGTGTGTCATGTGTGGAGAAGAACCTCCTAACTAGCCTTTTATCCATCCTTTTCATCCAAAAACGTTTTTACAATCTGCCCTATGTCCAATCTGTTTTCTTTATTTTAATTTTCGTCGAAAACAAATCCCCCTTTATTTTAGAGTCCTAGATTAGTTTATGTTTTCTAGTGTTTTGAGTCAAGTTATAACATAAATTCGTCCAAATTTGTGTTAGTACTCAAAACTGCCCAGATTGTGCTTCTAAGGCAGTTTTGAGTGTTTATTTGCTGTTTTGGTTCCTTTGCTTTGTTTTGGTGTTTTAAACTTTAGTTTTGCATTCTTTGAGTCTAGTTTAGTGTTTTAAACTTTGTTTTTATGTTTTTATGTCAATTTTCAAGTGTTTAGCAATCCCTCCTAATCCCCGGTTTAGAACGATCCCTACTTACATCTTTACTACAATTTGACAAAAGAGGGTTTAATTTGTGTGCTTAATATATTTCGCATCAATACTACAATTGTCAACAAGATGGTTAATTTGTGTGTTTAGTTATTTTTACGCATCACGTGTCAAAAGAACGCTCTTTTTAAACCACAAACGCTTAAAAGACTGCAAATACACTCTAAATACAAAAATAGTGTACTTTTGGCACCAAATAAGGATTTCCTCTTTTGAGAACTCGTTATTAGTGTCCTAGTACCATATTTTATATGTTTATCACTTAAGTTCCATAACGTTTCAAACGCACCCTCGTTTTATCCCACAAATGCTTAAAACAGTGCAAATACTTTTCAAATACAAAAATGATGTACTTTTGGCGCCAAATAAGCATTTGATCTATTGAGAACTCATAATTAGTGTCCTAGTAACTTATTATATGTGTTTATTTTCTTAAGATCCAAAGCGTTTCAAACGCACACTCGTGTTATCCCACAAATGCTTTAAAAAGTGCAAATACTCTCCAAATACAAAAATAAACTTAAAAACACTTAACAAGACTCATGATGCGAAATATATAAGCACACAAATTAAACCCTCTTTTTATCAATTGTAGTAAGGAATGTAAGTAGGGATCGTTCTAGGCCGGGGATTAGGAGGGATTGCTAAATCCCTTAAAAACTGACTAAAAAACGTAAAAACAAAGTTTAAAACAGTAAACTAGACTCAAAGAATGCAAAACTAAACTATAAAACACCAAAACAAACCAAAAGACTCAAAACAGCACCTAAACACTCAAAACTGCCTTAAAAACACAATCTGGGCAGTTTTGAACACATAACACAAATTTGGACGAAATTAAGTTATTACTTGACTCAAGACACTTAAACAACTCAAATTAAATTGATTTCTAACTAATCTAACACTTCAAAATAAAGGGGGAATTGGTTTTGACGAAATTTAAAACAAAACAAAAACTTTGTAACTCAAAACAGATTTTAAAACGAAATTGATAAAAGTGAATGGATGGAAGGCTAGCTAAAGGGGTTCTTCTCCACACATGTCACACTTGCATACGAAACGATTTCCAATTGCTTTTCAATAGATTATGAATTCCCAACGCCCCAGATTAACCGTGAATTGCACTAATTAACCCTCAAATTTTCCTAAAGTTATCGAATTGGATGAATTGCATACGACAACCCAAAGCATTCCTCACAAGTTCCCTGCATGAATTGCATAACAAAGATACAAGCAAAGATCATTAAGTTCTATGAAAACCATAAGCATTGGCGAGGCACTTGTTACTATGAATTGCATGAAACTTATGCAATTTACTTAACACGATTGTGATCAACAACCTTTACTACTTTCGAATATAAGTTCATAACGATTAGGTCCTAGCATCAAACTTATGCATGAAAATTAAGCGTGCACTTTCAACCAACACACACAAATCAGTTTTAATTCATGTAGATAAGCAAATTGAATTCACAACTTATGAAACGCAATTAAAAGTAATCAAATCATATAGCAAGTATAATCATGGTTTCGAATTCCCCTCTAACTATAAAGAAATTAGTTCCTCATGTTTGCAATTAGACAAAGATAACTTGAATTAAACATTGAAAACAAAGATAAAATACACCTAGAAACACTCCAGATGGCTCTTTCTTCTCCTTCCTTAGCTGCGGCACAAGAGGATTGTGGTGGATGGTGTGGTGGATGGATGTAGGTGATTTTTGGTAGAGG
>VIEB01001885.1:84550-99473 GCA_006547085.1 Malus baccata | reverse complement strand
TATAAACTGATAGTGAAATATGTTTACACTCACTAGTAGACGTTTTTGTTCGAGCAGCAACTGATGTTGGTTCTCCAAATGTTCTTCTTGCATCTTTAAACCATGTTAGCTGAATTCAATAAATCGTGTTAGTTTAATCCACAAAGTAATTATTATAATTTAAGTAATTATGTACCTCATTTGCAAATTGGTCAACTGCTGGTGATGCAGGGTCTAATTTAGAGTATACATTATGTACAGCACGTATAAGGGTACCATCATCTCCAACAATGGGTCTGTATTGGTATCGAGGATTCAAATAATATGTTGTTCAAAGAAACACATACTCTAATAAGAGAAATAATACTTATGCAACTAAAGAAATGAATTGCAAATTATGACATAATTTAGACTTGCTGCATGCAAATCGTGGTATAATGTTTTATACCATCGGTCTTCAATTATCTTTATCTTAACTAAAGACTTGGAGGACTACTGTTTGTACCATACTTAGGGCCTCCGTATTTAGACCTCGCCTAGTATAAATACTCTGGGGACTCAAATGTAATTATGTAATAAATGGAGTGGCAAATATGTAAAAAGGGGAGGAGCCCTTATTCTATAAAAGGGTCTTCTCACCATCACAAACCTCATGCCTCTTCACCCTCACAAAGCTCATCTCTCTCAAGCTCTCATGCTCACAAACAGAGAGCCTTTTCAAACTCTCTCTTTCTCTGGGGGACTCCCACTCACTCTTATAATCCATACATACAGTCAGAGAAATACAATATCAGTGTGGACGTAGCCCAAATATTGGGGTGAACCATGATACATCTTGTGTTATTTACTTTCTTGCAAATTCACGGTCTGATTTACGTTGTCCCAAGACCCCTCCGGTTTTGTGCATAAACTTACCATAGTAGCAACATTATCTCTCTTCCCCATTGCCTCAAACATGAGATCAATACAATATGCTGCACATGATGTCCAAAACACATTATGATGCTTCATTAACTTTTTTCCAGCTTTGACAAATGCAAAACCGTTGTCGATCACGACTTGGACAACATTATGCTCCCCCACCTCCATGATTACATCCCTCAATAATTTGTAAATATACTTGTAGTTCTTTATATGGTCTGAAGCATCAACAGACTTCAAAAAAATTGTCTTTCCCTTGGAGTATACCATGAAGTTTATGATAGACAATCTGGTCGGGCCAGTCCATCCGTCACACATGATTGTGCAACCATTAGTTTCCCACTTTGACCTCAACTTGTTAACATACTCGCCAATGTCTTTATACTCCATATCCAATATTTGTTTCTTATCTCATAGGGAGTGGGAGGTTGTACTCCAACACCGACCTGTTGACATCCCACTACCATATTTTTGAAATGATGTGATGATGTTTTCTCAGCAGGAACATTTTCATAGATAAAGAACTTGCTAATTAGATGCCCCATTCCTTCCTTCACATTACCTCCAGTGAAATAACTCCAAACACTCTTTTGACGTGCTTTGGATGACTTATATAAACTTGGGGCTATTGGTAGTGTTGGTTGTGATTCTTTTAGACTGCCTCCCCGTCTCATTTGTGCACCACCACTTGTCCCGGAACCTTGTGCTCTATTAGGAATTTTATGAAGGTGTTCTCTTTCTCATGCTGACTGTTTGGAGGCACGTAATGCTTGTTTCAAACTGCGTCGTTCTTCAGGTCCCATGTCATCATCACATTCGTCCTCATCGTCATCATCATCATTGTCAACCACTTGGCCAATGACTTCTCCTCGTAGCCCAGCTCGAATATTTTCCATTCCATGTGTTATCTTTTCCTTCTGCTATTTTTTATTTTTTAATAATGTGCTGATGAATGCCTTCACTTCTAGGGGGACATTATCGCATCGTTGGACATTTTTTGCTGGATCTAATCCACTAAGATGGTACTTAAGTCGTGTCACTCCGCCACTCTTCATTACCCGACCACAATATTTGCAAATTGTGCCGTGTTTGTTTCCGTCTATTGGGTGTTCATGTTCCCAAGCTGGATCACGTTTAGTAACTCCACTAGACGTCTTAAATGTACCTATATTTATTTTTCATGAAAATTAGACAATTATTTTTTGGCCAAAAAATATAGTAGTGATGACGGTTATATAAGAGAACCTAAATAATAAAGTTATTCTACAGAAGAATTAAATACGAAGTAAAGAAAATGATTGTAAAAATTTAAGTAATTATAAAAATAATATGGAATAATAAAACCTAATATTAATGAATAATAATCCAATTTGATAAAAAAATAATCCTAATATAAAACATAGTGATGAATAATAATCCAATTTGATAATAATCCAATTTAATAATAATCCAATTTAATGAATAATCCAATTTGATTATAATCCAATTTAATGAATAATAATCCAATTTGATAATAAAAAAACCTAATATTAATGAATAATAACCCAATTTGATAATAAAACCTAATATTAATAAAATAATAAATAACATTAAACATATTAAAATTATCCTAGGGAATAATTATACAACATTACTTAATTACTTAAAAAAATTAACATGTAATTGTTAACATTACTTAATTACTGACAAAAACTAACATGCAAGTATTAATTACTTAAAAAAATTAACATGTAACTGTTAACATTACTTAATTACTTACAAAAACTAACATGCAAGTATTAATTACTTAAAAAAATTAACATACGGGTCCACACAAATTTTTTTGTTGTTGTATAAATTACAATAATATAAATATAAGTTTGTAAACTTACTTTAAATATGGAACCCTCTGTGTTCAAGCTCTGGAATGGATCTGGAATGGCTTTGAAAGGGGTAAGGGAAGAAGAAGAAACGAAAATGCTCTGAATGTCTCTGATACTCCACCTCTTGAAAGAATATCACAGTGGCACACGGTTTTGAATGAAACCACCATACATGGTCTGAAATCGTACAAGTTATAATTGTAAAAGTTGTCTGCGCTTTGAATTATTTAGATTCTTTTCAAAGAAATCACCATTATTTTTGTCCATGGTCTGAAATTGTCAAAATAATTTTAAAACATCACACGCACACACAACGCACGCAACCACACACGCACACAACAACGCACGCACACAAACATCACACACGCAGACACACAGTGACCGCTGTCTCTGTCTCTCTCTCGATCCTTCTCTATTCTCTTCATTCTCCACTCCCACACACACACACACAGATCTCTCGATCTCTCTTCTCCCTTCTCCCACACACACACCACGACCTTCTGCTCCTCCTTCTCCTTTCTCTCTGCACCGAGACCCACATACACCTCTCATTTCTCTCTGCACCGAGACCCACACGCACACCATCGCACCTGCTCCGGCGAGTTTCTTCAATTTCTTCGATTAGGTAAGCTTCGGGTTTTTCTTTTTCTGTTCTAGATCGAAGCTTAGATGTGAAATTGAAGTTCTATCTCGTGTTTTTGCAAGGTTTTTGGGATGAAATCGGCCTGGGAATAGGCACACCCATCTCCAGCGAGGCCGTGAGTGTCGACGAACTTTCCAAACACCTCCGACCGTTTCACAGCAAACGGACGTTATAAAGACGTTCGTCTCGTCTTCTCTTTCATTTTCATACCTAGATCGGAGTCTAGAGGGCCCTTTACAGTCGGCCGGAGCTGTAGAAGCTCCGATGTTCTTCTCCAATTTGCACAGATCCGAAATTTCGCGATAATATCGACAATATCGCGATATTTTGACGAAAACCAATTGGATAACCATTAAAATATCGGTCTCACGAAAAACCGATAATATCGGTGAAATATCGTCGATATTATCGGCATTTAAGACACTGATTGCAACTAACGAGTTTTTACATGACATGTATGTTTGAACTCTCTTTTGATCGTTGTTCAGTGTACTCGATTACTCTTTCGAGCACCTATGTGTTTGTCTTAGTGTCTAACACTAAATGACTTGAGACTGGTCATACTCACACTTGAGTTGACATAACACATACTAACCTTAGCGGATTGTCAATGCCCAATTGGCAATCCTATGGCTAGGAAGGGTTTAGGAATGAACATAAGTGAAAGGTCTTGTTAATCTAACTTACTTAGATTACTTCTCTCAGATTAAATACTTTCCTTGGATTCCCTTATTGCTTAAACACATGATATNGCCCACTCCCCATAAATTCTTGCCGAGTCCTTTTCACTCGACCCCCCACCTATCCATTGCACCGCCTTATGGCCCTGCCAACCGTTTCTGTTTGTTTCATGGAATTCTCTAGGGAAAACATCCCTTGTTTTCACTGCCAATTGATTATTCTGTTCCCTTACGCGTCCCCCATTGTGCTTGCCACGTGAATCACTTTCCTGTTTGCGCGTACCATCCACTTGCCTCCCATGTTCTCCCCTTCTGGCCTCCCTAGTTGTCCCTGCAAGTCTTCTCTCTCCTTGAAAGCTCACCAGTGGTCTACTGTTTTTTTGTATATCTCGAACCGCCGCAGTCTTCATCCATTCCCCATATCCTGCAACTCCATTCTATTTGGTCCGAAAGAACATTCAGAATTTACATGCCCCGCATAAATCCCCCGGCTAATGATAGATTTTCCACCTCCACTCCATTAGTTCTCCAATTGCCCTTGCCAGCTTTCTTGCATTTTCTTCTGTGATCAGATACAAAGGTACACCTCTGATTTGGACCCAGAATGGGACCAAATGAAGTTGAATTTCCTCCAAAGCTAGCTCTTGTGCCCACATTTTGACTAAAAAAATTTGCTTCATAACTGCCAATGGTACGCAAGTTTACTAGAGTGTAAGACGTTGAGAGCTGATAAAACTAGGAAGACCATATTGAATTGATTGTAACTAAACTAGAAACGAAGTTTGAATCTTGTTCTAAAAACCGCAAAGAGTATATTAGAGATCTCTCACACCGAAAAGAAACCCACTCACCTTGGAGGAAATACTTTCACTCCCGAGAGAAGACACTAATTTCCAGTGTTTTGTACTCTACATTAAACTATTTATGTGAAGACTTACATAAAAGAAAATTATAATGAGGATTCTTTGGCGATCCTATTACAAAACATGCAAAGTTTAACCTCGGAATTATTATATGGAGAAAATAGTCACCCGCCATGCTAACTTCTCGGAAGATATGATTGATGTGGTAGAAATTAACACACAAATTAAATCCCATAAATTATAGTATGAGTAAGTAGGGATCGTTCTATTACGGGGATTAGAAGGGATGCTAATCAACATAAATTAAACTTATAAAATTGAAAATTCAGTTAAACTAACAACAAAACATTGAGGGGGGATTTTGGACGAATTTAATTAAAACAAAAGTAAAGTGCAACAAGTAAATTAAGTTGTGAATGAAATATGGATGAGAGGATAACTAGAGGATTCTTCTCCACAGATGAAATATATGCATACAAATCGATTTCCAATTATTCTTCCTATAAACCATGAATGACAATGCCCCAAATTAATTGTGAACAACACTAATTAACTCTCAAGATTTTTCCTAAGTTCATTGAATTGGACTCAGCGACGCAATCAAATTATTCTTCTCGAGTTCCCTAACTATGAAAAGCATGATAGAGATACATCTCAAAGATCATTAAGGTCTATGAAAATCATAAGCATTGACAAAACATTCGTAACTATGAAAAACATGATACTCCTGCTAGGAATTTACTTAACTCAATCATGACTAGTGACTTTTACTACTTGTAAATATAAGTTCATAACGATTAGATGAAATTCCCTTATATTCTAGCATCAAATCCTTGCATGCAAAAGGTGAAATTCCCTTATATTATAGGTTACGTCACACTCTTCCTCTCTCTAATTTGCGGCAATAATGTATATATATAGGGTAAGGGCACATCTGAATCCTAGGAGGAAAAATATTAGGTTCTTTGAATTATTTTAGGACTCTTAGAATCCGATAGGATGAATATGATAAGGATTCCTTCTTGCAGCTAAAGATAAGATAAGGTAAGATTGGATAAGATAGGATAAGATAAGGTTCCTCTCCAACTAGGATTCCTCTTTCTTGTGTAATTAATTGTCTTCCAAGCCTCGACTTTAATCTTACCAGATTTTAGCACATATCTAGCACCATTTAAACACCAAAAATGTCAGCCCATATGCTATCCAAGCCTGATGTCCAATCCAAGTCCAAAACTGTTCCAAATTGCTCCATTTTGCCATTTATTGTCATCTTTACCAATTGGACCTATAATAATACGAAAATAACATAAATTACCAAAATAAATGGAAATTAATGAAGAAAATGCAAAGAAATAAGATAAAAAAGTTGCATAAATATGCTCCTATCAAATTCCCCGACACCTAGCTTTTGCTAGTCCCCGAGTGATAGGAGCATATTTATGCACCTTAGTAACTAGTTCTTATGCATTTTTGTTATGTTTTCTTAGTTTAAAGTAGTCTTTTAAGCTAGTTTCATGTGTTTTCAGGTTTTAAGGGCATATTACATAAAATGATGCAATTTGGAGCCTTTTGGAGCAAAATGGAGCTTAGATTGGAAAGTACATGCTTGGAACACAAGGTTTGGACGAAATTGAAGATTTGAAGATTTGAGGATTCCTAGTCCAAGAAGGATTCCTAGCCCGAGGAGGAGTCCTAATTCAAGAAGGATCCCTAATCAACGAGGGATTCCTAGTTGAAGAGGGATTCCTAGAAGAACGAAGATTCCTACTCAAACGAGGTTTCCTACTTGAAGTAGGAAAGCTAAGCCTAAAAGTTTCCATTTTGGGTTGATCTTTCCTAAACTTAAATGGCCTTGAGTTTAAGCAATCTTAGAAGGTTCCTAAGCGTTGGAAGACACAAAGAAGGGTTCTAGAACATTTTCTCGTCCTTGCCGTGGGTTAGGGCCTATTTCTTCTTGGTATTGGGCTTTCTAGAAGCCCCATCTGCTCACCCTAAACCTGCCGCACCTTTCCCCCTTCTAGAAACCCTTTGCCTTGCCTTGCAAGGCATTCTAGAAGGCCCATCCTTTACCATATCCAACCAGCCGCACCCTAGGCCTTTTCCCATTAAAAATCTGATTGTTTTAACCTATTTTCTGATGGATTTGGGTTCTAGAAGCCCTAATCTGATTGCCTTAGGATTTTGGGTGCCTATATATACTCATTATAAACCCTTGGCCGAATGACCACCTGCCATATTCATTCTACACACCAGAAACCCTAGTTCTACAACCTGCCTCACCCATCCACCCTCTTTGCTGAGCTCTCCACCACCTTCCACCCATCAAACACTCGTCCACACTCACCCTACACCCCTTGCCATGCCTCTACACCCCCCAAAATCCATTCTACATCATCAAAACAGCCCAGAAATCATCACCAACCAATATGCCGCAAGCAAGGAAAAGGGATAGATTCATTCAATTGTTTGGCTCTTCATTCTGAATTGTTGAACAATTTTAGGTGTATTCTATCTTATATTTCAATGTCTAATTCATATAATCTTTGTTTTGCTTTAAGTATGATTGGCTAAATTCGTTTTGGCTAAGGGTGTATTCGAAACCATGATTCTATATGTGAAATAAGTTGATTACTTCCAGTTATCGTTGCATAAGTCGTGAATACAATTTGCTTAACCGTTTGATTTAGAACTTATTCTTGTATGTTGATTGAGAGTGCACGCTTAATTTGCATGCTTGAATTTGGTGCTAGGATATAAGTTTGTTTCACCTAATCGTTATGAATTTATATTCGCAAGTAATGAAGGTCGCTAGTCACGATCGTGTTAAGTAGATTTCTGGCAAGAGTATCATGCTATTCATAGTTACGAATGCCTTGTCGATGCTTATGATTTCCAAAGAACGTAATGATTCTAACTTGTGTCTTTATCATGCTGTTCATATAGAGAACTTGTTAGGAATAATTTGTTTGTGATGCATATTCATCCAATTCAATGATTCTAGGGAAATCTGAAGGTTAATTTAAGCGGACCTAATTAACTTGGAGTGTCGAGGTTCATAACTTATTAAATTGATAACTGGAAATTGATTTAGGTTGCATATATTTCATGTGTGGAGAAGAACCCCTTAGCTATTCCATTATCCATTGATTCATCATAACTTTGTCTTACAATCTGTTTTCTTTACAATCTGCCCATTTAATTTAATTTCGTCCAAACACAATCCCCCATATTTTGTTGAGTCTTAGTCATGCAAATCTGTTTTATTTTGTGTTTTTAAGCATTTGGAGTCATAAACACTTTCAAATTCGTCCAAATCAAGTTCTAGTTTCTTGTTGAGTCTATTTGATTGTTTTAGGCAGTTTTGAGTGTTTCAAATCTGTTTTGAGTCATAGTAGTCTTGTTAGAGTCTTTAAGTTTAGTTTTTGTGTTTTTAAATCAATTTATATTAGATTAGCAGCCCTAGTTAATCCCCGGTTAGAACGATCCCTACTTACATCATTACTACAATTGTCACAAATAGGGTTTAATTTGTGTGTCAACATAATTTTCACATCACTGAGCAAAACAAAGAAAACAAAACAAAACCTAAACCTTCCAACAATTGCCTCAGGGATTTCCAATAAAACATGACATGTTAAAAATCATTACTTACAAAGATTTTAGCAATCCTTACTCTTAAGCTTATACTTAACCACAGTAACCACTCACTAGCTCTCATTTAATCAATTAAAACAACTTTGAAAGTAGTAAACATGCCTTGGAGAATTCACTCATTTCCTAACCAGATATACTCTCTATTTTCACATAGATTTTTTTACTACACTCCCTAAACTAAGTAAGTATATGTAAGAAGATTCATGTAAACATGTAGATTAGCACTCACATATGTTATAACAAAGAAGACACTTTCTAGAATTATTAACATACACATGTATATGATCTCATGAATAGAATGCTACTACTTAGAAGTGAGAACTAGGGATTCCATATGCTCATACCAATTTCAAGCTCCACATATTGAACAATCAAGATAAAAGTTTAAAGGTTGGGGCTAAGGTATTGGTTAACAAAGAATGGTCAAGGATAAACAAAGGTTCTTAAAGTGATAGTAAGCAAAGTAATGAAATCAACACTTAAAATTCAACTTTTGATTGCAGCACCCAACTTTAAACACAAAGGGGATAGTCATACAACTTTAGGGTCAGATTCACATTTTTGGACCCTTCCTTAACAACCAACACTTATGCACTCATTCTCACTTTTTTTCAACCTCTTTTTTTTCTTTCCTCAACTTTTTTCTTCTTTTTTCTTTTCTCTTTCTTTTTTAACGTTTTTTTTTTTGAAACATAAAACATAAGCACTACTTCACTGGATTCAAAAGAACAAATCCTTCCCCCACACTTATTTTTCTGCAAATCATAGATCAAAAGGAATTACCAACAAGTCATGCTCCACTATTCTTTAAGAACAAGGGTATGGATATTCCTATACTAGGCTAGGTAGGGATAATGCAAGCGAACAAAGAAAATAGGCTAAATAAGCCTCAACAAAGTTAAACCTACAATACATGTGCAAGGGATAAGGCTTTTTGGCTCTAGTGGTAACTAAGCAACTTCATCTTGTTATTTGTTATGCAATCAATTTTATGCTTTGAATGAAATGGGCATAAGTTCTAATATTTGGAATTAAAATGATGAAAAAGCATTCTAACTAGCAACCAAGCAAAGAAATAATGAGATCATGCAACAACTTTAGAAAGCAAGAATATCACAGATTAATAACTCTCCAAACAAAGAATAGGCTTAAGTATCGCAAGGTTGTAACGTTAGTTTGAGTTTCTTCCTTCAAGCATGTTACAAAAAATAATTTTTTTTTTCTTTGTGATTGCATGTGAATTCGTAAATAACAACTTCAACTAAGTATTAACCAAAGAGCATATCAAACTTCCACCCATGTTTGTAACTTTCTTTAAATGTCATGTAATTAAAAACCAAATCCTCATCATTGTGTTGGAAGGTACCCTAAGACACAAACAAGCAACAAAAACAACTCTTTTTGGTATTTTCTCAAACTTTTTTGATTTTTTTTTAATTTTGTTTTTATGACACCCAATAAAACACTTTAAAACAGTGAATAACAATATTAGTAGTGATAGGTAGTGAAATTCGAAGTTAAGTCAGGAAAAACAATTTGTTTACCCCCCCAACACTTAAACCAAACATTGTCCTCAATGTTTCAAAAATAAACTTAACCAAGAAAGCAATAAAAGATAACTAGCAAAAAAGACAATCATAGCAAAGTAAAAACAATAAAGAGAACGGTAAAAGAAAGCAAATCTGGTTGTAGGAGCCGGAAATTCCATTGTCTCTTTCTTTGAACACATGGGTTACCTCCCAAGAAGCGCTAACTTCTCGGAATATATGATTGATGTGGCAGAAACTAACACACAAATTAAACCCTATAAATTATGCAATCGTAGTATGAGTAATTAGCGATCATTCTATTCTGGGGATTACAAAGGATGCTAATCAACACTTATAAAACTGAAAACTAAGTAAAACTAACAACAAAACAGTGAGGGGGGATTTTGGACGAATTTAATTAAAACAAAAGTAAAGTGCAAGCAAGTAAATTAAGTTGTGAATGAAATATGGGTGAGAGGATAGCTAGAGGATTCTTCTCCACACATGAAACATATGCATACAAATCGATTTCCAGTTATTCTTCCTATAAACCATGATTGACAATGCCCCAAATTAACTATGAACAACACTAATTAACTCTCAAATTTTTCCTAAGTTCATTGAATTGGACTCAGCGATGCAATCAAATTATTCTTCTCAATTTCCCTAACTATGAAAAGCATGATAGAGATACATCTCAAAGATCATTAAGTTCTGTGAAAATCATAAGCATTGACAAAACATTCGTAACTATGAAAAGCATGATACTCCTGCCAGGAATTTACTTAACTTAATCATGACTAGTGCCTTTTACTACTTGCAAATATAAGTTCATAACGATTAGGTGAAATTCCCTTATATTCTAGCATCAAATCCTTGCATGCAAACTAAGTGTGCACCCTTAATAAACATACAAGAATAAGTTCTCTATAAACCAGATAAGTAAATCTCATTCATGTTTTATGAAACAATAACTGGATGTAATCAATTTATATAAAACATATGATCATGGCTTCGAATTCACCTCTATCTAAAAAGAAACTTAGTTACGCATGTTCATCATAACTTTAAAATAATCTAAAATAAACACTGAAACTTAAAATAAAGAGAGAAAGAACCCAGAAAACTCCAGTGACTCCAATGAATGATTGCAGGTTACGGCACAGTCCTCTCCTTTCTAATTTGCGGTAATAATGTATATATAGGGTAAGCGCACAGTTGAATCCCATGAGGAAAAAGATTAGGTTGTTTCAATTATTTTAGGACTCCTAGAATCAGATAGGAAGAATATGATAAGGATTCCTCCTTGCAGCTGGAGATAAGATAAGGTAAGATTGGATAAGAGAGGATAAGATAAGGTTCCTCTCCAACTAGGATTCCTCTTTCTTGTGTAATTCCTTGTCTTCCAAGCCTTAACTTTAATCTCACCAGATTTTAGCACATATCTAGCACCATTTAAACACCAAAAACGTCAGCCCATATACTATCCAATCCTGCTGTCCAATCCATGTTCAAAACTGCTACAAATTGCTCCATTTTGCCATTTATTGTCATCTTTACCAATTGGACCTACAATAATATGAAAATAACATAAATTACCAAAATAAATGAAAATTAACGAAGAAAATGCAAAGAAATAAGATAACAAAGTCGCATAAATATGCTCCTGTGAATGATATATTGTATACTTGGAAATTTGATGCAATAGATGCCAAATGTCTTCTTTTTTTTTTTTTTGGTGAAACGATAGATTTTATTATATTAGATGTTCGATTAGCCACCGGCGGGGTCTGAACCCACGCCGTCATACAAGGGTTCAACATCTTTCCACCACTGCGTTAAGGGGCCACTTGCGCCAAATGTCCTTTACATGGACAAAATTTGGGTAGAAACTTAAGTATATTTCTTAATTGTATGTACCGATATATTCAAATCACCATCAATGTTAATTTTGTAACATATATTCGTTATGTGATGCCTTAGTTATCATTAAATAGTAATACTTGGGTTAGACCTGATAATTTCTTACACGGCACGAAAATGACGCTGAGATAAAAGGTTTCGAATCAATACGATAACAAATCGGGTAATTATCAAGTGATCCATTAATGGATATACACGCGGGTAACACTTGGGTAACCTATTTCGACGCGTTAAGAAAAAAAAATGTTTTTATAATTTTTAAGTTTAATTACTAAAAAAACTTATTATAAAATACAACGACCATAATGCAAATATTATATATTAAATATGTATTATTGTATTATTATTCTATATAAGTTAAAAAAATTGTTTTTATTTATTTATTTTTATTATGAGAGTTTCTTATTATCATTAATAGAATAAATTTTACATAACTAGTATAGTATTAGTATAGGGAGGACAAACTTACAAGTATGAAAAATGTAGTGTTTGTGAATGAAGTTGTGAGATGTGAAATGTAGTGTCTTTGGATGATGCCCCCCCCCCAAATTATGGTGAAGATTCTATATAAGTTAAAAAAATTGTTTTTATTTATTTATTTTTATTATGAGAGTTTCTTATTATCATTAATAGAATAAATTGTACATAACTAGTATAGTATTAGTATAAGGAGGACAAACTTACAAGTATGAAAAATGTAGTGTTTGTGAATGAAGTTGTGAGATGTGAAATGTAGTGTCTTTGGATGATGCCCCCCCCCCCAAATTATGGTGAAGAGTGGATGTATTTATAGGCTAGGGAGATGAGTGTATGGAGTTGTAATGAGTGGATGTAATGGGTGTAGTGGGTGAGTGTTGTGGTAATGAGTGGATGTAATGGGTGTAGTGGGTTGTGGTAATGAGTGGATGTAATGGGTGTAGTGTATGAGTGTTTGGTAATGAGTGGATGTAATGGGTGTAGTGGATGAATGTTTGGTAATGAGTAGTGTTTGGTAATGAGTGGATGTAATGGATGTAGTGGGTGGATGTTTGGTTATGAGTGGATGTAATGGGTGTATTGGGTGGATGTTTGGAGAATGGATGTGTTGGGTGAAATGAGTGGATGTAGTGGTAGGTGAATGTGTTGGGTGAAATGAGTGGATGTAGTGGTAGGTGAATGGATGTGTTGGGTGAAATGAGTGTGCTAAAATGGTTATTTATAGGGAGAGGATGATGCACAAACTTCAAATTTCGTCCATTCCTTTTGCTCCAAGCATATGCCATCCATTCCATGCCCAAAAATGCTCCAAAAATGCTCCAAAATTCACTTCTTTGCCACATTAACCCTTTGGACCTACAAACACACGAAAATAGCTTAAAATACTAAAATAACTACGAACTAACAACATAAATGCCAAGAAACAAGCTAACTAAGTCGCATAAATATACTCCTGTCAGTAAGTGCAACCTAACATGGCATATACATAAAACTTATATTTGTAAGTTCAACCTAGCATGGCATATACTCAGATTTAGCACCTAGAAACTCATTAAGAATGAAGAGGATTATGAACATCACATGAACCCTAGAACATGGCATTTATCCTAGAACTTCATGGAATCAATTTACATGATTAGTTTTGAACCTAACCACATGTTGCTAATGAATGAAAGAAGATATGGCAATCCTTATCATTCTCAATAAAAACCAAACATAAATAAGGTAGCTAAGCTTGAAAATATGTGCTTGAAATGATTGAAACAGAAAACTGATTCTAGCTTGCAAATGAAATTGATAAACTAAAACTGCATCACAACATTAATTCAATCATGTCTAAGGCTTCAAAGCAGCCCTAAGTATCCATTAACTAAATTAAAAACATAACAAAATACATAAAAGTTAGGAAAGCTAGAACCTAGAAACTGCTCAAGGATGAAGACTCATGCTTTCTCCAGATTTTGTGTTTTTCTCATTTTTTTTTCTTTTCTGATTCTGTGTATTTTTCTTTTATTAAAAGGCTTAGGAGTTTTCTAACATCTGACACATTTACATCCTTAAATTGACTGTTAGTTATAGCTCATTACAATCAGCTTTTAGTATAGGAGTAACAGAAAACTAGCTGTTTTCAGAATTTATAACTGCACAGCTCCTCTTTATTCTGTCATAACTTCTTGTCAAAACCTCCAAATCACAAGATGTAAAGACCATCAGAAAGAAGACTTCCAGGGCTTTCCAACCATTTATGGCCCATTTTCTAATTCGATCTGAGTACTTCAGGGCAAAGCTCGAAAGTTGGACGATCTGGAAGGGCCTTTTTCTGGTAGATCTTGGGTCACTTGTGGGTTATGGTATGTTCTTGGGTGAGTTGGGCTTCGAACTATCCATTCTAGGCTCTTAAAATATTCAAAATAAGATGATTCTTCAAGCCCTTACTTTCATCTGCAAATACAATACAAACAACAAAAACCTAAGTACAAGAGGGCATATAAATATAACTTTATGCACTCAACAATACGTATGTTTTCGACATGCAGGGTTTTTTTTTTTTTTTTTATTAAAAAATGAGAGCAACTTCACCCCTCCCTTAAATTAACTGAGTAATAATCCATTTTCCTCCTAGGCAACCCCCCCCCCACCAACAAAAAAACCCCTCTCCATCCCATCCAATTAGCTGGGCTTCAATAGAGGCAAGCATCATGGCCATCATGTAATAGACTGACCTAATACTCGGCCTACTTGATGCCAAGCTGGCATCAGCCATGTGAATTAATTTTTTTGCGGCTGGCGCATACGAAACACGCGCGTGTCGGTGTGATAACTCATATATTTCATGCATTTATACCATCCATTTCTAGTCTCTTTGTGATGTTTTTGAGTTAAACTGGTTGCA
>VIEB01001885.1:52360-76831 GCA_006547085.1 Malus baccata | reverse complement strand
TCTTTTCTTCCATGTGCCGTGCTTTATGTTGTATCTCCACATGTACTAGCTGTTACATTCACACACACACATGCTCTTTATCATTTCATCCATAAATCAACTCATTCTCTGCCCATGCCATGCCTTTCTTTCCTATGTGTGTGTTGTCCATGTACTCATCATTTCCACTCCTTCATTCTTTATTTTCTGCTGCCCATGCTGTGTCTTTCTTGCTGTTTTCTCTCTTTATTTCCACATGTACCAGTTGTTACTCTTGCACACACATGCTCTTCATCATTTCAGCTACCAATCAACATCTTTTCTGCCCATGCCGTGTTCTTCTTTGCATGTGTGTGTGCTGTCCATGTTTCTTCCATGTGTCGTGTTCATCTTTATCATTTCAGCTAGCAATCAACACATTTTATGTCATCACATGGCAGCTATGATGTTTGTAGTTGTAGGTCAACACACTTGCACACACACATGCTGATTTCTAGTCTTCTAATCTTAAAAAACGTCCATTCTCATGTCTCCATGCTTGTACTATCCAATCTTGGCCCAAAAATGCTCCAAATAGCACTTTGTTGCCAACTTTGTTATTTGAACCTAAAAACACACGAAAATAGCTTAAAGTACTAAAATAACTAGAATTAAACTAAGTAAATGCCAAGAAACAAGCTAACTAAGTTGCATAAATATGCTCCTATCAGACGTAACCACATAGCTTCAAACTTGAAGGAATAAGAGCCTTTTTTAACAGGGTTTACATTATTAGTAAGTAAGATAGGACTATGATCCGATCCAATGATAGGAAAATTATGTAAAGAAAAGTCATGAAACTCTCTAACCACTAAGGATTAGCAACACCACGATCAAGTCTCTCATAAATTCTAGTGTTGTCACTATGACCATTAGTTCAAGTATAAGGAACACCGGAGGCAGTTAGGGAAATCAAGTCACTCTTATTTAGAAAATCAATGAAGTTATTCATGTAGGTAGTAGTATTAGAGCATCTCCCAAGCTTTTCAGTGAAGTCCACAATATTATTGAAGTCTCCAATTAAACACCAAGGATGGTTTGTTAGTGTATGAGCCTCTCCCAAGCTTGTAAATGTTTCTAATGATAAGCATAAACAAAGGTAATGAATTGCACCTTATCATTATGCAAATCCTTAACTACACAATGGATAAAACGAGGTGAAGAACTTAAGACATTAATATTAATGGAAGATGAATTCCAGAACAAACAAACCCCACCAGCTCTCCCAGTGGGATTGTAGTAAAAAACCTGATCAAAGTGTCTATTGTAGAAATTGCTAGGGACATCTTAGTTTCAAACAAACAAAAAAGATTCAACTTAATCAAAGTACACAGGAAATTAAAATTACTACTAAAATCAGGTCTCACAAGACCTTTACAATTCCATACAAAATTAACAAAAAAACTCAATTTACCTTAGAAATTCTTCGAGAATTAAAAAAGACACACACAGAGTGGAAAACTGAGCTTGAACAAAGCAAATTGACTTTTCCCCAACCTAATTTAATAAAGCAAAGAAAAGCCCCAAATTTTTGAAAACCCTACCCTAGAACTTGAAATTAGTTCAAAAAACCCAGCAAACAGATCAAGGGCTATAAAACAACCTCAAGGATTGTAGATAAACAAATCAAAAGCCAGAAATAAAGATCTAAACGGCGAAAAGAATTCGAAATGTTTATAGTGGGAAGCAGCGGTGAGAAGACGAAATTGATAGAAAGAAATTATCAAACCCCCAGATTATCAATCCCCAAATTATCAAACTAATTAGCAAACAAATTAACCCGTAAATTAGCCGAATTTGGTAGAAATTACCTGCAACAAGTTTATCTTATGGTATTTGCCAGCTTCTACATTGCAGCTTTCTCTCCCTTTCTATCGCGAGCAACCTCTCATGACCGCCCGTATTTCTTGTTTTCCTGCCATGTGTCCACTTTTGGGTTGTTGGATTTGAAATTTTTTAAAATCCAACAGTTCAGATTAATTAACTTAATAAAAATTTAAAAAAATATATATAAAAATTGTTTAAAAAATACAGAAAAATCAAAACAAATTTTTATATAAATACCTAACCATCTTGCACATAAACTGTACTTGGGGATAATGACATGTGGAGTGACAAGATTGTTTAAAAATCCTATCTGAAATTAAAAATAAAACTTGTTTAAAAATACAGAAAAAATAAAACGAATTTTTATTATTTTTATATAAATACCTAACCATCTTCCACATAAACTGTATTTTTGGATAATGACATGTGGAGTGACAAGATTGTTTAACAATCCTATCCGAAATTCAAAATAAAACACTTTTTATATTATTTTATAAAAAAATATATTTTAATATGAATTGACTAGGCTATTTAGTTTAGGGGTGGAGATACATTTGGGCAATTACTATTCATTGCAGTCAATTACTATTCATTTCGGTGATTGAATTGACTCTTGACCGGGGGGGGGGGGTTTGAGGTTGAGTTGCTCTAATAGTATCTACACTAAGGGAGTGGGGGTGGGCTAAGTCTTACAATAGGTTTGTTATAATAATGTGGTTTGACTTCATCTTTAGTAAGAATCAAACCTAATACCTTTTATTTATAAGTGAAGAAGAATACCCCTCACTTAACTTGAAGACTTGCATCTTATTCGTTTCATCTGATTTGATCGTTGCATCTGTTTTCTATAGGATAAATTGTGTAGCCAAAATGAAGCAACTTTTCCGGAACAGGAACTTGTGGTTCATTGTGTACTCCAAACACTGGTTATGGGAGAAACGAATCGTACTTCTACCGCTAAACTATACTATACCCGCTACAATCCGAAGAAAATTGGCCCGGAAAAAAAGTTGTTAAAAGAATGGAAAGGAAAGATGAGAAGAGTCTCGGATAAAGGGTGATTTGGATTCGAATTCTAGGTTTTGGAATCAAGGGATTTTAATTTACTTATACTATAAAGAATTTTTTTAATTCTTAAAAGACAATAATCTAAACAACTATAATCTATCGGGTGGAGGATTTGTACATGGATGAAGGGAGGTGTTCACGTTGTCTTAAATCATATGTCACAAATTAGATAACTAAAAATGTAGGTAAGACCAATATAAATGTGTTTCTAAAACTTACGTAGTCCATATCCGAGGGATTAGTTTTGATTCTCCCTCCTATGAACTCAAGTTCAAATCTCCTTTGCTGCCATTTAAATTCGCTTAATGTAGAATATTATTTGTATAAAATAGACTACTTATTCCAATCTAAAGAAGTCGGTTCAAATTAGTAATATAACTTACATCAAATACATTACACACACACACACACTCTCTCTCCACCCTTTGTCTTTAGGACTACACTGAGGATTAATGGAAGGATATGAAAGCCAAGGAAAGCTTCGGGAATACTAGAATGGTTCCAAATGTTTTATGGTTATCAGAGGTTGTAGGAAACGAACGACACTTCCTCTCAGCCACAAAGCAAAACACAAATATAGGAAAAGGAGTTGCACTGCACTCTCACCCATCGTTGCATGAAATTCCCATGCAACCACCACCCACAACCAGATGATCAAACTCCCTTTCTTCTCTTCATGTTTGAAATAATAATATAATCTGATAAAATAATGACCATTTTTTCACAAATTAACAAACTAACTACGTCCTTAAACATGCATTTAGTGACATGTTGCCTTAATTACTTAATTCTCTTGCGACAACCACGCCCGTTTTTAATGTTAATTTCAGAGAAATAAGTTCATCCACATGTCAGAATTTCGACAGACAAACTTCTTCATCTGGTTCAATCACTCTTTTCGCTTTTCTCACAAAAACAAAGAATATTGTACCAAAATATTTTTTTTCTTGGAATGGATGATTCATAATTTTTTTTTTTTTTTTATCATCATTATATGCTGCACTGTTATTTTGATTAATTCTTTCACGATTTCTGTTGTGCAAAATTTACTTGATCGCCGTTCTTGTTTACTTTGCAAAATTTCATTGTGAAAGAGTGTGTATATATTCATGGAGACGTGAAATTATAAAGAGTTGGTGCAGAAATGAGCAAAGAAAGCGGTAGCAGTGTGTACAAGGCATGGGAGGCCACGGTGCGCAAAACACAGGCTGCAAGGAAGCGTGCTAACAGCATTTTCGGAATTTCAGTGGATCATCCAGACGATGATGATCATGACCATAGTAGCGATGAAAGTGATTGTGGCCCTGAAGATATGATATATAATGCAGATAGGATCCTTCCCAATGGAGACTACTACACCGGTCATTGGTGCGAAAATTTCCCTCATGGCCAAGGCAAGTACTTGTGGACGGATGGGTGTATGTACGTTGGAGAGTGGTTTAAAGGCAAAACCATGGGGAAAGGTAGGTTCAGCTGGCCTTCGGGGGCTACGTATGAGGGCAAATTTAAAAGTGGATACATGGATGGGAATGGTACATACACAGGGACTAATGGTGACACTTACAAGGGACAATGGGTCATGAATTTGAAACATGGACATGGTACTAAGAATTATTCGAATGGGGATTGGTACGAGGGGGAATGGCGACGCGGGTTGCAGGAAGGTCAAGGGAGGTATCAATGGAAGGATGGGAATCATTACATAGGGGAATGGAAAAATGGAGTGATTTGTGGGAAAGGGACATTTGTATGGAGTAATGGGAATAGGTATGATGGAAATTGGGAAGATTGTGTACCTAAAGGGAATGGGACTTTCCGATGGCCTGATGGGAGTCTTTACGTAGGGAATTGGAGTAAGGATCTGAGTGAGCAAAACGGGACTTATTATCCATCCCAATCATCGACAGACGCCCATCTTGAATGGAATCCTCAAGATGTGTACAATGTTGATTTGAAGAATTGTATAATTTGTCCAGGGGAGAAGGTTTCAATTTTGCCATCGCAGAAGAAGCTTGCGGTATGGAGATCAGCAAAGGGTGAGAGTGTCAAGCCAAGAAGAATGTCGGTGGATGGAAGGGTAAGTGTCGGGCTGGATAAACCATTTGATAGGATGCAAATGTGGGATGGTAGTGCCCATGGCGGTGAATCACCTTGTAATGCCAGTGATCATAGGGCTTCTACTGTTGGGGGAGAACTGGATGAAGATATGATGGGTTTGCATGTTGAAGATGGGAATCAAAGGGTACATAAGACTGCAAGGAGACAAGGGGAAACAATCAGCAGGGGCCACAAAAATTATGAACTCATGCTCAATTTGCAGCTAGGAATCAGGTTTTAATTCATTATTAATTAACTTTGTACGATTTTGTTTGCACCTTCTTGTTTCGATCTTATCTTTTTGGTTCAACTGCTAATAGATCATACACACTGTAGTGTTATGCCAGTCATTTGATGTATGTGGAATGATTTCATGCACAGGCATTCTGTTGGAAGACCAGGTCCATCTGGATCCCTTGATCTGAAGCCTTCTGCTTTTGACCCCAAGGAAAAATATTGGACAAGATTTCCTTCAGAAGGCTCCAAGTACACTCCGCCGCACCAGTCCTGTGAATTTAAATGGAAGGATTACTGTCCATTAGTCTTCAGGTCTGACCTTGTACATAACAAATATACATGTATGTTGCTGTTGCTTTATCTCCACAAAGAAGGAAAAATGTTACTTGATTTCACTAGATGTACACCGAACTCCTAAGGCTCAAACAATTAGTTGTTAGGGAGTTGTTAGTAACTCCATTGCAGTGTTTGTTCCTAAGAAGAATGTCGAACAATTATTACCGTTACATATACTTTTTCTGTTCAGGACTCTTAGGAAGTTGTTTAAGGTCGATCCAGCCGACTACATGTTATCCATCTGCGGGAATGATGCACTTCGGGAACTCTCCTCTCCTGGTAAAAGTGGCAGCTTCTTTTACTTGACCAATGACGACCGCTACATGATTAAAACAATGAAGAAGGCAGAAGTAAAAGTAAGTTTTATTAGTACTTCCCTCATATATTTTTCTTTCAAATCAACACTCGTCTTAAGTGAGTAATTGGTTAATTTCTATTTCACGGTGAATTAGGTACTTATAAGAATGCTTTCAGCCTACTATAACCATGTTCGAGCATACGAAAACACTCTGGTCACTAAATTTTATGGTCTACATTGTGTAAAGCTCATGGGCCAACCTATTCAAAAGAAGGTACTTTCCAAGTACTGATAGACCTATATAGAACTATTTTATACTGTTAGTTTTGAGTAACCATTCACGATTTTCTTATGATCCAGGTGCGGTTCATCATCATGGGGAACCTTTTCTGTTCCGAATATACCATTCACAGACGTTTCGACCTGAAGGGATCGTCCCTCGGTCGAACAACAGATAAGCCCGAGACAGAGATTGATGAAATGACCATTCTTAAAGATCTTGATCTTAACTTTATATTTCGACTCCAGAAGACATGGTTTCAAGATTTTTGCAGGTGAACTGTTTTCTTAGTTTTCATTGTTTTGCTAACATACCGGAGCAACATGTTGGAAAATATAGTCCTACGTCAGAAATATAACAATATAATATACGTGGTGGGACCGTGGGAGGTACTATGAGTAAGGCCTCTTGGGACAAAATTTCACACTTAGTAATAGGTGGTTAAGTTGGTGAAATTACCGGTGATGTCGGTGGTGGCCATGCTGGGCTGAAATGTTTATCATGACAACTATTAAATGTACATACTTAAATGAACGTGTTTCGTGTTTTTGCAGGCAAATCGACAGGGATTGTGAGTTTCTTGAACAGGAGAGAATAATGGATTATAGTCTGTTGGTTGGACTGCATTTCAGAAATACATCAGCTGCTGGGGATCTCATTCCTTCGGGAGCACACACTCCTGGTTATTAATTACTTTTTTATATATATGAAGTCCTATATTTTTCTTCAGTTTGCATTAACAACTTGCTCACCATGCAAGAGACTGCTATGTTTTCTTTCCCTCAGGTGACCAAGACAGCGAGGTAGCACCGCGTCTTTCTCGAGCAGACATGGATCAGCTTCTTTTAGATCCATCCAGGTCAAATCTCTCTCTACATAAACCATTCATGCTTGGTGCTTGAAACAAGTAATACCGATCTCAGTATTTACAGAAAAAGCACAAGAGACATTATAAAAACATAAAACCGACTTGATCTGCTTAAAACCGAAAACCAGTAGGAAAATCTTAAATGACGATTTGGCTTTGATATGCAGGTGGGCTAGTATTAAATTGGGGTTGAACATGCCAGCAAGAGTCGAAAAGACTGAGAGAAAAAGTGACGAATTTCAGCTCGTGGGAGATCCAACAGGAGAGTATTATGATGTTATAATGTTCTTTGGAATCATAGACATTCTTCAAGACTACGACATAAGCAAGAAGCTTGAGCATGCATACAAGTCGATCCAGTATGATCCAACTTCTATATCCGCTGTTGATCCGAGGCAATATTCGAGGCGCTTTCGTGATTTCATTTACAAAGTTTTTGCAGAAGAAACGGCCACTTGAAACATGAAAATAAGTAATTCTCTCCTAATTTCTTGACTAGCAAGAAAACTGTTGAAATTAAGTAAGTTCGTACGACATTTCATCAACACGACGATAGTACGTACATATTTTCACTAAATTACAGAAAGTGCTATGAGCAGAAGCAGCCCCTGTAAAACTGTAACAGAATCCAAAGTGTTCTGATAATCTAATTCTCTCTCTTTCTTTGGGGTTGAGAGAGAGAGAGAGAGAGAGAGAGAGAGGTGTATGTATGGGACTTGTAGCGTTTGTATTTGTATACAGTAAAAGTGAAGTTTTGGATTATCAATCATGTTTGGTATTTCTATACAAAACCCCAGTTTACCACATCCAACTGAATTCTTCAATTTCTCACAATTCTTTTCTTTTTTCTCTTTATTTATTTTATTTTTACAATAACACCTAACCTAATCATATATTTCTGAATAAGACTATAAAAAGATTAACTCCGCCTATGTACTTACATTGCCGGTCTCAAGCCCGGATAAAGGAGGAGGGGGAGGGCTGATAGGAGCATATTTATGCGACTTAGTTGGCTTGTTCTTAAGCATTTATGTTGTTTTTCTTTAGTTATTTTAGTGTTTAACGTCATTTTCGTGCAACTTCAGGTTTAGAGACGAAGTATGCAAAGAAGTGCAAAATGGCGCATTTTAGAGCAAAATTGAGCTGGAATGGAGTGTATGCTAAAGGAGCACAAGGAATGGACGAGTGTGAAGGTCAAAGGAGCTTAAGAAATGAAGAAAGGAAAGTGAAGAACAAAGAATTCAAATTTGGAATCCAAAGTTTCTAAAGTTGGAAGTTTCTATTCTTGGCTTTGGGCTTTTAGATGACCTAAACCCTAATTCCTCGTGGACCCTAACCCTAGCCGCACCTTAGGCTTTATTCCCACTAAAAATCTGATTGTTTTAACCTAATATCTGGTGGATTTGGGCTTCTAGAAACCCTAATCTGATTACCCTAGGGTTTTGGATGCCTATATATACTCATTATACCCCCTAGATCAGATTATCATCTCCCATATACATCATTCACGTCAGAAACAAAGAGGCTCTCTTTGCCGCACCTTTCCACCACCATATTCCATATTTTCTGCCCAAAATCAACCCTAAACCTTTCCCTACCATTCCCCATCCATTCTACACCCTAAATACCACCCAAAATCTGTTCTAAAGTTCTCTGCCGCAACAAGGAGGAAGGAGAATTCGTTGATGCTCTTGCTGCCAAGTTGGAGCCTTCTAGGTGTTTTCTTTCTTTGGATTTTAATTTCTAAATTTATGTATCTTTGCTTTGCGAGTATGAGGAACTAAACCCCCCTTGGCTAAGGGGGGATTCAAAACCATGATTATTTATGTGAAATAAGTTGATTACTTCCAGTTATCGTTGCATAAGTCGTGAATACATTTTGCTTAACCGTTTGATTTAGAACTTATTCTTGTATGTTGATTGAGAGTGCACGCTTAATTTGCATGCTTGAATTTGATGCTAGGATATAAGTTTGTTTCACCTAATCGTTATGAATTAATATTCGCAAGTAGTGAAGGTCGCTGGTCACGATCGTGTTAAGTAGATTCCTAGCAAGAGGATCATGCTTTTCATAGTTACGAATGCCTTGTCGATACTTATGATTTCCAAAGAACGTAATGATTCTAACTTGTGTCTTTATCATGCTGTTCATATAGTGAACTTGTTAGGAATAATTTGTTTGCGATGCATATTCATCCAATTCAATGATTCTAGGGAAGTCTGAAGGTTAATTTAAGCGGACCTAATTAACTTGGAGTGTCGAGGTTCATAACTTGTTACATTGATAACTGGAAATCGATTTAGGTTGCATATATTTCCTGTGTGGAGAAGAACCCCTTAGCTAGTCCATCATCCATTGATTCATTACAATTTTATTTTACAATCTGTTTTTGTTTTACAATCTGCCCTCTTTTCCAATCTGTTTTCTTTATTTTAATTTTCGTCAAAACAAAATCCCCCTTTATTTAAGAGTCTTAGATTAGTTAGAAAGTGTGTTAGTTTATGTTTTCTAGTGTTTTGAGTCTAGTTATAACATCAATTCGTCCCAATTTGTGTTAGTACTCAAAACGGCCCGGATTGTGCTTCTAAGGGAGTTTTGAGTGTTTATTTGCTGTTTTGGTTCCTTTGCTTTGTTTTGGTGTTTTAACTTTTAATTTTACTTTCTTTGAGTCTAATCTAGTATTCTAAACTTTGTTTTTACGTTTCTGATTCAGTGTTTTTCAAGTGATTAGTACCCCTAGTTAATCCCCGGTTAGAACGATCCCTACTTACATCGTTACTACAATTGTCACGAATAGGGTTTAATTTGTGTGTTAACATAATTTTCACATCAAATTTTGGCGCCGTTGCCGGGGATTAGCAAAGTTGCTAATCCCTTGTCTTGAGTCTTGTTTAAATTATTTAGTTTCTGTTTTGTTTTTGAATTTTGCACCGTGCGTGTGTGTTTTGTTTTTGTGCCATGTATAGGCACCTTAATTAGAAGATTAAGAAGTTGAGGTTGGAGAGGAGGCCACGGCAAGCTTTGAAAAGGAAACACCAACCATGGCAGCCAACAATCAAACCATCAAGGAGCTTTCTGCCTCGGGTTTGGCCAATGCATCCCCTCTTTGCATCCAATACCCTAGGGCAGCCCCTGAGAAGACCGATGAATTCGAGTTAAAGTCAAGTTTGCTACACCATATTCCGAAGTACCATGGGTTGCCCATGGAGGATCCTAACAAGCACTTGAAAGAGTTCGAGGTGGTGTGCTCAAGCATGACTCCAATCAATGTTGACGGGAGTATATTGAAGATGAAGGCCTTTCCCTTTTCTCTCATGGAAAAGGCGAAAGATTGGTTGTATGAATTGGCTCCCGGAACGGTCACATCTTGGGAGAGCATGAAACGAGCTTTCTTGGAGAAGTTTTTCCCAACTTCTCGAGTCATCCTCCTACGAAAAAGGATAAGTGGAATTCAACAAGAAGAAGGTGAATCTTTTCCTACTTATTATGAACGTTTTAAATCTCTTGTTGCTTATTGTCCACATCATCAAATGAAGGAGGAACTTCTTCTGCAATACTTCTACGAGGGACTTCTACCAATCGAACGCCAAATGCTAGATGCCTCAGCGGGAGGAGCCTTGGTGGACAAGACCCCCACGGCTGCAAAGACTTTGATTGCTAATCGAGCGTTGAACGCTCAACAATACGAGGGTGTTGGGCAAAGAAGCACCCCACGGCAACACCAAGTGAATGAGGTAAGTGCCATCTCCGAACTTCAAAATCAAATGGCTAACCTCACTACTCTTCTTTCTCAGGTTGTGGAAGGACTAAAAGTACAAAATGTAAGTGCTTGTGGCGTGTGCTCCATGCAAGGACATCTCACGGACAAGTGCCCACAATTGATCGAGAATGGAGGGTGGGAGACCCTCAATGCCGTGGGATTTGGCAACCAATACCAACCGAGGAATGACCCCTTTTCTAATACTTACAATCCCGGTTGGCGTGATCATCCAAACTTCAAATGGCGAGAACCCTAACAAGGCCAACAACAAAGCGCATTTAGGCAACAACCCCCGGGTTTCTATCAAAAGCTGTTTGTACCCACACAACCTCAAGCACAACCTACCCAAACCAATTCAGGTTCGTCCATTGATAATGATCAGATTTTTCAATTACTAACTTCTATGGCGCAGGGTATGCAAAATAGAGACAAAAGGATGGATGAATTGGAGAAGCAAGTAGGGCAGATTGCGGAGTTCTTGGGCCAATTTCGAGAGCAAGGCAAGTTGCCAAGTTCAACTATTGTCAATCCGAGGGGAGGAGTCGAAACTGCCAAGGCCATCACACTAAGGAGCGGGAAAGAAGTAAGAACTGAGCCACAACCATCGAAATCTACCCCCAAGGAGGACGAGAAGTTTCAAATTGAGGAGGAGGACCAAGCAAAGGCCACGGCAAGGATTGAGCAACCCTTGCCGCAACCACCCAAGCCATCCAATTCGGCCACCATAGGTAAGGAAGGTCCAATTCGAGTTAATTCTAATGTCATTCCTCCGGATGTACCCTTTCCTAGCAGATTTTTGCAAGCCAAGAACGAAGAAGAGGAAAAAGACATTCTTGAGACGTTTAGAAAGGTGCATGTCAATATCCCTCTCCTCGATGCTATAAAGCAAATCCCGAAGTATGCCAAGTTTTTTAAGAAGCTTTGTACAACAAGGAAACGGATTCGGGAGAAAGAGGTGGTACACGTAAGTGAGAATGTATCTGCATTGTTGCAAAGAAAGTTACCACCTAAATGCAAAGATCCAGGTAGTTTCACTATCCCTTGTGTTATTGGCAATACGAGGTTTGATCATGCTATGTTAGATTTAGGTGCATCTATAAATGTCATGCCATATTTTGTTTATGCATCTATGAATCTAGGTCAGCTTAAAAATGATGGAGTTATTATTCAATTAGCCGATCGATCTAATGCATATCCCAAATGAGTGTTGGAAGATGTTTTGGTGCAGGAAGACCACTTGATTTTTCCTGCAGATTTCTATGTGCTTGATATGGAGGATTAAACCCACTCTCCACCATCACCACTCTTACTTGGACGACCATTCATGAAAACGGCTCAAACCAAGATTGACGTGGCCAAGGGAGCAGTAACTATGGCCTTTGGTGGTGATATGATTAACTTTAAGATTTCTGAATCGGTTGAGAAAACTAATGATGTTCGTTCTTGTGCTATTAATGTAATTGAAAATATAGGGCAGGAGTGTTCAACACTAGTCAAGAAGCATGTATCACAACCCACCATCGAGGAAGGAATTGGAGTGCACAACCAAGAGTGCACGGCCCCAACCTTGAAATCACCAAATTTGGCCGAGTGCACCCCTTGTGCATCTGTCCATAGTGCTACCACTTCTTTGCCGTACAAAGGTAAGCCACCTATTCCAATTTCGATTCCCATTTCAACTAATAGGTTGTTACCTTGTATGGTGCAGGTACCTAATCGAAGACAACGCGGTGGGAGAGTTCGTGTTGATTTAGAGAAGCAAAACATGACAATAAGAAAGGATCATTATCCCATTCCATTCAAGGACCCAAAGAATGAGGTATTTCGTAGGACAGGTTGTGGGAAAACCCCTCCATGCCGTGGTGTTCCATAAACCTTCAATGGAGCATCGTCCGGCTGCAAGACGTTAAAGAAAGCGCTACTTGGGAGGCAACCCATGCATTCAACAAAGGAAGACCTAGAGAGCACTCCAATTCTAGATTTGCGTTCCTAAACCCTTCTCTTTGTTGTTTATTTCGTTTCATATTTGTCATGTTTGCTAGTTGTGTTATTTGCTTGTTTTTGTGTGAGTCTATGTTTGAAACATTGAGGACAATGTTTGGTTTAAGTGTGGGGGGGTGAACAAAGTGTTTTTGTTGCAAAATTCGTAGGATTTTACCACCTAACATTTCAAAGGTTGTTTTTCATTGTTTTTAAGTGTTTTTAGAATGTTTTCATGTGTTTTTATGTGGCTTTACCAGAAAATCCGAAAATTCAAGAAAAAAGTTTTGAAAAAACCCCAAAAGAGCTATAGGACGGCAATAAGGCCGGCGATGCTATATGGCACAGAATGTTGGGCGGTAAAGCATCAACACGTACACAAAATGGGTGTAGCGGAGATGAGGATGCTTCGTTGGATAATTGAAGGAAAGATGAGAGAAAATCGGTTACGGTGGTTTGGACATGTGCAAAGAAGGCCTACTGACGCTCCGATTAGAAGATGCGACTATGGGACAGAGGTTCAGGGCCGAAGGGGTAGAGGAAGACCTAGGAAAACTTTGGAAGAGACTCTAAGAAAAGACTTAGAGTACTTGGATCTAACGAAGGACATGACACAGGACCGAGCACAATGGCGTTCTAAGATTCATATAGCCGATCCCACTCAGTGACTTGGATTTTCCAAGTCTCCAACCGAGAAGTTTTCCTCACTCAGGAAATTAAGGGAACACTACCTCAACCTACATGCTCCACTCACAAAGCTCCAACAAAAGAAAATTCAAAGAACTTAGCGAAGAAGGCTTTGGTGTATTTAACACAATACGTTGAATTGAAGGAAAGCTTATTTATTGATATCCCCGATAAGCTACAAATATGTACATATACATGAGTCAAAATAAACAAACAAGAGGGAGCCTTCACAAAGGTTGCTTAGGAGAAGTCTCAGCAGTCGGTAGAGCCCCAGAAAGAGAAGGCACCGGAGGGGGATCATTCGGAGCCTCAGTACTGGACAGAACCCTAGAAGGAGGAGGCATCAGAGGTTGATCATTTGGAGCTTCATTACGCGGTACAGCCCCAGAAGACGAAGGCAATAAATGCCTTTGGAACAAACCCACAAATCTCTGATGATCAAGTAAAACCTGACCATCAGTTTCCTTCATCTGGTCCAGCTTCCTCTTCATGTTTGTAGCATAGTCATGTGCGAGACGGTGCAACTGTTTATTCTCATGTTTGAGCCCTCTAATCTCCTGTTTGAGACTCATCACTTCGGCCGCCAATGATTCAACTTGGCGGGTTCGAGCAAATAGGCGTTGGGCCATATTAGACACAGAACCTGCACACTGAACACTGAGAGCCAGAGAATCCTTAACAGCTAACTCATCAGACCGTTTGGAAAGTAGTCTGTTATCTTTGGGAGTGAGAAGGTTCCTGGCTACCATCGCAGTGGTCATATCATTCTTCATCACGGAATCCCCAACGGTAAGAGGACCAGTAGGGGAGACGAAGGATGGGCGCCATATGTTGTCAGGAGAAGGCGGGGCTGCCTCTTCAACAAGGTTCAGGTTAAAACGACGGTCGGAGGTGATCGGATCAAATTTATATATATTTTTACTTCAAATTCACTCGTCTTTTCTTAGTTAATTCCTTATATTTTTGAGCTATTTACGTTATTTTTGTGTTTATAGGATTTGTTATGCAAAGAAAATAAAAATGGCTAAATGATTTTTATTTATCAAAAACGTGGCAGTGTGGTAGGTGGAGCTGGATGAGTGGATACCATCTAGAAGAATAAGTGCAGATGGTAGAGTTGAAAGAAAAAAATAAAGAAAAGAAAAGGCAAAGAGAGTGGGGATGGCATTAAGGAAAGAGATATAGAAACGGCAGACAAAATGAAGAGGGAGAGTAGGTGAGAAAAATGAAAAGAGGAAAGGCTGTCTGGCAGCCTTGACTGACGGGAAGAAGAGAATAAAGAGGAAAGGTGGCGTGAAGAAGTGGGGGGACGCGGACTGAAACGGGGAGGAGAGAAAGGCTGCCATTTGGCAGCTTGAGTGAGGGGGCAGCGAGAGCGCAGGAGGCGCAGAAGAAAACGAGAGGAAATTGAGGGAATAAGAAAATAAAAACGGAAAGGTCAGTAGAGGGAGGTGAGAACGGGCAGACTGAAAGAGGAAAGCTGCCATTTGGCAGCTTGAGCATTAGGGACGTGGAGAGAGAAGAGGCGCTGCCTTTGGCAGCGAGAGAGAACAGCTGCCTTGGCAGCTCGGGAAAAGAGGAAAAAGGAATCTCGGTGCAGCGACTGAAAAAAATTGGCTGCTGTGCAGAAGGGTTTTGCGGTGGAAAATAAAGAGAAAACAAACGCTGCCTGTGCAGTTCGGGAAGGGGCCTCGGCAACAAAACCTGTGGAGCGCCAATTCACTCTCCTTCGGTTTAATCTTTCCAAACTTCTATTTTTATTTATGTTTTAATAATGTGTAATTAAACTTATTTTGGCTAGAGGTTAATTCAAAGCCATGAATATATTTGTAATATGAATTGATTACCTTCAGTTGTGATTTCTGAGTTGTGATTTAATTTGCTTAACTGCTTGATTGATAACTTATTTTTGTATGTCGATTAAGGATGCATACTTAATTTACATGCATGAATTTGATGCTAGAATATAAGTGAATTTCACCTAATTGTTATGAACTTATATTCACAAGTAGTGAAGGTTGCTATCCACAATCGTGTTAAGTAAATTCTTGGCATAAGTTTCATGCAAATCATAGTAACGAGTGCCTCGTCAATGCTTATGTTTTTCATAGAACTTAATGATTCTTGCTTGTATCTCTATTATGCAATTCATGTAGGGAACTTGTAGGGAATGTTTTGGGTTGTCGTATGCAATCATCCAACCCAATAACTTGTGGAAAAACTGAAGGTTAATTAGTGCGGTTCACGGTTAATCTAGAGTATTGAAATTTACAATTTATTGAAAGAACAACTGAAAATCAATTTAGGTTGCATATGTGTCATGTGTGGAGAAGAACCCTCTAGCTAGTCCGTCATTTATCATTTTACCTTAATTTTATGTTTTTGTCAATTCTGTAATTTAATTAAGTTTAATTTATTTTTCATCAAAACCAAACACCCATCCATTATTAAATTATATTATTTAGTTAGTTTTCTTTATTGTTAGTCTTTTAATTTAATTTCCATCCATTTCAGTTCCTAGTGTTTAATTTAATTGTTTTCATTATTTTGAGTCATTTTAAGTGTGTTTCGAGTTATTAGAGTTTTTAGCCTAGTTTTGTGTCCTTGAGTCTTATTTAATATTTTTAAATTAATTTAGAATAGATTAGCAATCCCTCCTAATCCCCGGCCTAGAACGATACCCTACTTACATCTATACTACAATTGTCAAAAAGAGGGTTTAATTTGTGTGTCAAGTAATTCTCACATCAAATTTTGGCGCCGTTGCCGGGGATTAGCAACTTTGCTAATCCCTTTATTTTTGTTTTTGTTTATGTTTATATTGGTGTTTGTGTATTTTACTTTTGATATTTGATTTATTTTTCTTTCTTTGATTTTAGGTTCAAATGGAGCCGAGAGAAATTTAAAGGAAAGATGCGTCTCGAGAGCCAGACTCCCAACATGATTACTTTCTCAAAAATCGAAGAGACACTGCTCCCCGAATCTCGAGAGCCAGACCCCCAGCATGATTGCTTTCTCAAAAATCGAAGAGGCATCGTTCTCCGAATCAATCGAAGAGGCGCTCGCTTTCTCAAAAGCTGGGCTGCTCAGAGACCACGAGGGCCGATCTCAGAAATCGAAGAGGCACCTACTTTTCTAGCCTTGTCAGCACCTGTCACACGCACACTCAGCTTAGCGGAAATTATGGGCATTCTGTCGAAGACTTCTGGTGAAGTAGAAAGCATATGAATCTTACTGTTCAATCACCCACTTCCCACACGCAACAATAGCTCATGGGTACCACAGATAACTTTGCCAAAGTCTCTGCCAAAGTTGAGCACGTGAAGCTTGCAGCTCCCACTACATCGCTCTGACCAAGAAAGGTAAAAGAATAGCAAAGAAACAGCACTAACAAAGTTTAGACACATAAATTTTGAAGGTCTAGCTAACATATTATTACCCACAAGGGTAAAGGAACAGTACCACTGCTGGATAATTGAAGTCCCTGTGTGTCAACCTCCGTGCTTCGTGGCAAGGTAGACTAGCAAACATGCCCAACCTTTACTCACATCCGAGAAAACACTCCCAACAAGATTGCTTACTCCAAAATCGAAGAGGCACCGCCCTCCGAATCTCGAGAGCCAGACTCCCAACATGATTACTTTCTCAAAAATCGAAGAGACACTGCTCCCCGAATCTCGAGAGCCAGACCCCCAGCATGATTGCTTTCTCAAAAATCGAAGAAGCATCGTTCTCCGAATCTCGAGAGCCAGATACCACATACCACTTTTTCAAAGTGCTCTGACAGAGTTAAAACATGTGAAGCTGGCAGCTCCCACTACCGTGCTATGACCAAGCAGGGTAAAGGAATAGCATTACTACTTTTTGTTAGGGAGACTCCTATATATGTCGACCTCCATCCCCAACGGACAGGCAGACCTGCAAAAATGCTCAACCCTTCCTCATATCTGAGAGGGCACTCCCAACGAAGCCTTTCGAAATATTCAGCTTTCTTTCCCCCCGATAATACCTCTGCAAACAAGCTATACTAGAGCAAGAATATCTCATATCATCAGGGTTAAAAGCAAGAGTATCCCATATCATGCTTTTTCCCTGTCTTTTCCTTTGGCCTTGTTCTTACCTGCAAGACAAGGAGAAAGAGAGCAATCAGTCAGCACTTGGAATCAAGCTTCCAGCCAGGAACTGACTGCCTGGAACTTACTTACCTGGCATTGCTCTCGAGTACTCATCTTCAACATCTTATGTGTCCAGGGAAGATACCGCATCTGCTCGAGGGACAGATAGGGCAAGTGCGAAGGATACAAGGAAGCATGTGGAGACAAGCGTAACAGCACACATGCCGATACATCCATTACTCTGTCAAAAGCAAAAGTATCCCATATCAGCAGGGTCGAACGTACTCTAGATTTGATGGACTTGTTTTGACCCTCAAATTCTTCAGTCGGCCTTATACTCTGGAGGAAACCAGAAAACCCTCCAGCTCAGTTCAAGAATAAGCCTGTGGAAAGTTACTTCTTCAAAAGCAAAAGTATCCCATATCATCTCTTCTCATTTTCTTCTCTTTATCCTTCATGTTGCCTGCAAGATAGGGAGAATGTGAACAATCAGCCGGAGCTATGATTGCTTACCTTGTCTGTCACATCTTTCAGCAGATCTCCTAGCTCGGCGACTTGGGGGACTCCTACTACATGGTTTGTATCGCGCTTGACCAAGCCTGAAACTACAAGTAAGTTTCAAGTGAAATTGATACATTACCTTGTGCATCTCCACCAGTTAAAGATACCACCCCTGGATGGAGGAAGAGTACTTCCAGAGAAGATGCCACATCTACCTATGAGACAGATAAGGCAAGTCAAGACGATACCACACTCCGATACTTAGAAGTTTCGTGATTACGAGATCATTCTCCCACAATATTTCCTAATGTCATTTGTACTAAATCATTCACTTGTACTCACTAAAGGAGAGCTTGAACCTATGTACTTGTGTAAACCCTTCACAATTAATGAGAACTCCTCTATTCCGTGGACGTAGCCAATCTGGGTGAACCACGTACATCTTGTGTTTGCTTTCCTATCTCTATCCATTTATATACTTATCCATACTAATGACCGGAGCAATCTAGCGAAGATCACAAAAAGAGACCGTTTTCGCTACCTAAGATCTATCGTGCAAGAGAACGGAGAATTAGATGGAAATCCCAACCATAGAATACAAGCTGGATGGATGAAGTGTAAGAGTGCATCCGGTGTGTTGTATGACCGTCATAGGTCACTGAAGCTCAAGGGAAAATTTTATAGGACAGCAATAAGGCCAGTGATGTTGTATGGCACAGAATGTTGGGCGGTGAAGCATCAACACGTACAAAAAATGGGTGTGGCGGAGATGAGGATGCTTCGTGGGATGCGTGGGCACACGAGAAAGGATAAGATTGGGAATGAGGATATCCGAGGTAAAGTAGGAGTAGCCGAAATTGAAGGAAAGATGAGAGAAAATCGGTTCCGGTGATTTGGACATGTGCAAAGAAGGCCTACTGACGCTCCGGTTCGAAGATGTGACTACGGGACAGAGGTTCAGGGCCAAAGGGGTAGAGGAAGACCTAGGAAAACTTTGGAAGAGACTCTAAGAAAAGACTTAGAGTACTTGGATCTAACGGAGGACATGACACAAAACCGAGCGCAATGGCGTTCTAGGATTCATATAGCCGACCCCACTTAGTGGGAAAAGGCTTTGTTGTTGTTGTTGTTGTTGTGACTATAATAAGATTGCTGATCTACTACATTCGTAATCACATTGATGAGGCTTACCTTATTATCCAAGTAGCCACATGGTATTCATTGCCTATATAAATTCCATAATGTTTCTCTCTGAACACAAAATAATAACAAATGTCTAAACTATTATAAAAGCAGTGTGAATGCCCACGGAAGAAGCAGTATAATTGAAGACTTCGAAAGATGATTAAAGTTTACCATTCACTTGATGACTTTGGTTCCCATTGATAGGATTTTTATCACACGCTCAAAAGGGTTAAGAACACCTATAATGACATACCCCGACCGAGATCAAGGCATGCTGGCTGTCACGTGAGAGTGACGTAGCCATGTGCACAATGCGGAAGCAATAATGATAAGAATTATACGAATAATTAAAAACCAAATTACTAGAGTGCACTACTAAACAGGAAGTGATAGGAGTTAGTTACAACAGTAAACACTCCTAATCAGAGCATAATAAGTCTAGGTGCAGTCCAGTAGGACAAGTACTAGTTACACAATACCAGGAATGTCCTACTATTATTTAGATGGGTCAGAACTGCCGACGTCCTTAAGCCACCAACAACAAGCTTACTTAAAACCTGGAGGGGAGCAGAACATAAAACGTGAGTGGGCAAAAACAAATGTTTTACAAAACTATTTCATTTATCAACATATCTAACCCCTCGCTGTAAAACACGTATAATTTTTCCCAGAATCAGAATATAAGCATATACATAAATATATATATACATAAATATATATATATATATATATGTAATCATAACATTTCAATCATGCTTCACATAATCATAAACATATGTATGCCATGCCAAGATATAACGGAGTAAACAATTCAGGTAAGAATAATTTCATAGAAATAATACATGTGAGCTGGAACCCCTATGGTAGTCTGTACGGCTGAATTCATAGCTCAAAAGTCACTCTAGCAGGAGTTACTACTATGACCTATACGGCAATATATTGCACAAGAGTTGGAACCAAACAAAAGGTTTGTACGACAATAATGGGTGTAATATAATCATGCTCAATACTACTCTCACATAATAGCCGGGAGATAAATCGCTAGTCACCTACGAGTCAGAACCATAAATAAGGTCTGTACGACAAGAATGTGCACCTAAATTGGATCCAATATAAGCATATGGTGCGGGAGGTGACATAATAAACAGGCCTGTATCATATCTCTGGCTAAATCATAATCACCCTAAGTGCAGTTTTATGAGCTCAACATTATTCAATCACATATCGCATCATCGATGATTCATATAACCAAACATGACTTACCTGGGCTTACCTGAGCGTCCACAGCACCACAATTATATATATAACGTATCACACACCAATTCATAAATGAATTATAGACTCATATGCATGGCATTCAAGGCATAAACATTTAAACATATTTTTCTGGGAAAATATCAAGTATATAATATATACTACAAACCAAAAGCCCACTCACTGGTATGTCGAAGGGTCGTAGGCCCCGATTCGCCCTTGGATACGCTCGTCCTCAGGATAAGTCTCACCTATATGCGAATTAACTATAAAAACGTTATTTTAAAGCACATAGGCAAAACTAGCTAATAACTTCTCATACAAAGCTCAAAATGGGTATATGAATATACCACTGTGACCTACACAACCTCAGGATCATCCCCAAATTTTTAGAAAAATTTTTGGACCGCTCACGGGCCGCCACGCACCGGCGAGTGCACAGCAAGACGCGCCGCCACGCGCAAGGAATCCTGACTCCCTAACTACCGTTAGGAATATTCCCCGGAATATTTTGTTAAACCCAACGGTAACCGTCCAAACTAACTGACGGTGTTAGAATATTCCGACTAAACTGATGGAATATTCTGTCTTTCCGACGAGTCGCCGGTTGTCGGAAAATTAGGTAAAACTTCAAAACGTCTATTCTCACTCCTTTTTCAACCATTTTCTTCGAAATTTGAACCAAATGAAAGCTTAGAGTGAGAAGAATGGCGTTATACCTATTTGAAGGCTCAAATCTTACGAAATCACATCGGGGAAGCTTTGAAATTTCGACCAAACCTGCAACTCGTCGTTTCTCGCGATCCCGACGTCCAAATTCCTTAAGCAAACTACCCCGAGACTCGTGAGGACCTCATTAAGCTTCCCATGAGCTTAGATTTCCCTAAAACATAAGGTTTTACGTGAGTATGAACAGTGCATGAAAATTGGGTTACGGGTGCACCAGTTTTCGAATGATTCCTTACCTGAAACTGGTACCAAACGATTCGTAGCACCACGAGGAACATAATGGTGCACTCAAAACCTTCGATCTGTGAAGTTTGGGGTGTTCTTGCTCTTGTCCGTACGTATAGCAAGGAGAGAGAGAGTACGGGGAGGAAGAGAAATAAGGATAATTGATAGGAGCATATTTATGCGACTTAGTTAGCTTGTTCTTGTGCATTTACATTGTTAGTTCTTAGTTAATTTAGTCTTTTCAGCCATTTTTGTGTGTTTTCAGGTTCTAAGGACAAAGTATGTGATGCGAAAATTAACTTAACACACAAATTAAACCCTCTTGTTGCCAAATTGTAGTATAAATGCAAGTATGAATCGTTCTAAATCGGGGATTATGAGGGCTTGCTAAAATCTCTAAACTGACTTAAAAACATATAAACAAAGTTAAAAACACTAAACTAGACTCAAAGAACTTAAAACAAAATCAAAGGACTCAAAACAAGCTAAAAACGCTCAAATCTGCCTAAAAACACAAACTGGGTAGATTTGGACTCTAACACACTTTTGGGACACCTAAAAACACAAATCAAAACAGATTTTGACTAAAAAAACACTTTAAAGTAAAGGGGGTTTTGGTTTTGACGAATTTGAAAACAAAACAAGTAAATTAAAGAACTAATAAAATCTGCCCGAATTTAAGTAAATTGAATGGATGGCAGGCTAGCTAGGAGGTTCTTCTCCACACATGACATACTTGCACATAAACCAATTTTCAGTTGTTCTTTCGATCAATCATGAAACTCAACACCCTAGGTTAATTAAGTCCGCTTAAATTAACCTTCAAGTTCTCCTTAAGTTATTCAATTGGATGGGAAAGCGCATACAACAATTCAAGCATTTTTCAAAAGTTCTTTACGTGAACAGCACAATAAATATACAATCAAAGATCATTAAGCATTATGAAAACTATAAGTATTGATGAGGCATTTGTTACTATGATGAGCACGAAACTCTTGCCAAGAATTTATTTAACGCGATCGTTTGTAAGCGACCTCCACTACTTGTGAATATAAGTTTGTAACTATTAGGTGAAACTCCCTTATACTGTAGCATCATATTCATGCATGCAAACTAAGTGTGCACTTTTAATAAACATACACGAATAAGTTATCAATCAAGCAGTTAAACAAATTGAATTCATAACTTATGAAATCACAACTAAAGGTAATCAAATCATATTGCAAGCATGAACATGGTTTCAAATTCCCCCTTAGCTAAGGGGGGTTTAGTTCCTCATACTCACAAAGCAAAGATAAACAAATTTAGACATTGAAAACAAAAGAATGAAACACCTAAAAACGCTCCAACAATCCAACTTGAATGGCAAGCACGTCCAAGGGTCCTCCTTCTTCTCTTTGTTGCGGCACAAGGTGTGGTTTGATGGATGAGTGGTAAATTATGGTGGTGGATGGATATAGGTGAGTTATGGTGAAGGGTGGATGGGTGGATTGTGTTCTCACCCAAGGAAGGAAAGTGTAAGTGTATGGAGTTGTGAGATGTGAATGTAGTGTCTTTGGATGGATCTTTTCTCCTCCCCCTTATTATGGTGAAGGGTGGATGTATTTATAAGCGAGGGAGAGGACCACCATCTAATTAAGGTGGTAGTGGTGTATGTTGTGGTAATGAGTAGATGTAATGGGTGTCGTGGGTGAGTGTTTGGTAATGAGTGGATGTAATGGGTGTATTGGATGGATGTTTGGTAATGAGTGGACGTAATGGGTGTAGTGGATGAGTGTTTGTAGTTGTAGGTCAACACACTTGCACACACACAAGCTGATTTCTAGCCTTCTAATCTTCAAAAACGTCCATCCTCATGTCTCCATGCTTACAGTATCCAATCTTGGCCCAAAAATGCTCCAAAGTGCTCCAAATAGCACTTTGTTTTCAACTTTGTTATTTGAACCTACAAACACACGAAAATAGCTTAAAGTATTAAAATAACTAGAATTAAACTAAGTAAATGCCATGAAACAAGCTCACTAAGTTGCATAAATATGCTCCTTTCAAATTCCCCCACACTTAGCTTTTGCTAGTCCTCGAGCAAAACAAAAGAAATAAAACGAAACAAAACAAACAAAACATAACCTAACCTTCCAACATTTGCCTCAGGGATTTCCAATGCACATGACATGTTAAAAATCATCATTCCCACAGATTTTGGTTATCTTCACACTTGAGCACAAACTTAATCACAGTCACTACTTACTAGTTCACAATTAACCAATTAAAACAATGTTTTGAATGTAGTAACATGCCTTAGAGAATTTGCTCAATTCCTTACAAGATACTCTCTATTTTCACACATTTTCTAACTACATACCCTACACTAGTATATGTGAGAAGATTAATGTAAACACAAAAGACTAGGACTCACATATGTTATAACAAAGAAAGCAATTTTCTGGAGTTATTAAGCATGTTTAGATATGATCTCATGAATGGAATGCTACTACTTAGATGCAAGAACCAGTGACACCATATGCTTATACCAATTTCGAACTCCACAAATTGAAACACAAAACACTCAAGATTGAAGTCAAGGGTTGTAACAGGGCTTGGGGTTAATGGCTAATAAAGAAAAGATAGGAATAACAAACGTTCTTAAAGCGATAGTAAGCAAAACAATGAAATAGACACTTGGAATTCACTTTAGAATGCAGAATCAACTTTTAAATACAAAGGGAAGATTCATGCAACACTTAGGGCTGAATTCAATGTTTTGGACCCTTTTTTTAACAAACATTTTTCTTTTCACTCTTTTTTTTTTCTTCTCTACCCGTGCCTTATTAAGGACTTTGGCACACACACACACACACAAGAATCACTTCCCCCACACTTGCTTTCTACAATATATTGATAAAAAAAGGAGTTCATTTTAAGTCATGCTTTACTATGCTTCAAGAACAAGGGTATGGATGATCCTAAAACTAGGCTAGGTAAGGATAGTGTGGGTTAACAAAGAA